>CM040431.1:87753516-87961016 GCA_022702705.1 Papilionanthe hookeriana x Papilionanthe teres
GGGCCCAAATCTCAAAATCAAAGCCCAACCAAAGTTGAAAACTGTTTGTCACACTCCCATAAATATTTCTCAACATTAATTTTACATCAAATCTAACCTTAGCCCAACCTTAGCCCAAGTTAGCCCAATTTGACCCACTTTAGTCCCTTTACCAAAAAAGCCCAAATTAAATCCAATTCCACTCTAAATGATACCAAATATTTTCTAAAATGTTCATGACACATCCCTAAACTAAACCCAACTTTAATTTCGCCCAACCCCTTACCAAATTTTCAACCAAAAGTTCATTTCCAAATCTAAAACCCCACTCCCTTAAAGAATTTAAAAGCCCACTTCCACTAAATCCTTAAAGCACAAAACCCATTCCAAAGCTCACATGAAATTTCCCCTCATCGCCCCTTTGATTTAAATCAATCCCTAAAGTTCTAATTGATCATCAAATTATTCTAACCTTGGCCTCATGAAAATCTCCCTTAAAATCATCAAAAATGCCAATATCCTTCTTCATGCAAATGACTTGACTTTTCTAAAGCCAAATGAAGCCACAATGGAGTTATTCACAAGCCATATGAAGCCATGATAGCTTGGCCTTGTCATCAATCCATTTATGGCAAGAGAGGGGAGCCCTTTATTGATTCCCTTAAAGTTGATTAAACATTCCCATGCTTCACTTAACCTATGCTTAAACTTAATTGTACTTGGATTGTGACTTGACCCCACTAATCAAGCTGACCCAAGTGACTTTCTCTTCAGCCCAAACTAGCCTTAGGTGGTGCACTCAACCCAAACTCATGACTTGATCCAATTGAACCTAAAATGACCCCCTCACCATACCACTTAAAGCCAAGCTCTTTACACATGGCCAACCTCCATTGCTTGCACCAAATTCAAACCCTGACCTCACTGACCCTGAGGGTGACCCATGCCTGGCCGGCCAGCCACCACAGTCGCCGAAAAACACCATGACCGAGAGCACCCATTTGATTCAAAAAATTCAAACTCACTAGCTGAGCTGTCCCAACTCAATTGGACTCCATGGCTGTTCTTCCCTTGACCAAGGCAGCTGATCCCGAGCCCTAACTCCCCCTGGGAGGCCCTCCAGCCATGCCTATTTAAACCCACCACCTTCTCGGCTAAACAAGGTGATGAACCAGAGCTTAACAAAACTCTGCCAAAATTGCTCTAGGACCCTCTCCTAACCTATAGCAATTGATCCCCAGTGTTCCTTTGCCATAATCCCCATTAACAGAGCTCAATTTCTCAGTCAAAAATCCACCCAAAAACCAGGACAACTCTGAAACCTCCACCAAAATCAAATTAAACTCACCCACACCTGCACAGGACCAAGAGAAGGAGTTCCCCAGTGGAAGCCCCCTCACCAGGCTAACCAATCTCTCTATCGGCCAAGCTTTGAAATTGGGCTTATGGAAGTTGTACCTAGGCAATTCCCTAGAGCCAGAGACTTCATCTGGAGCCTCCTTGGGTGCAATCGAAGGTGCCACAACTCTCTGATTAAAGCTTCACTTCCAGAGCCAAGGTATAGACCTCTCCTTCCTCCCGAGCTTCCAATGATTCTCTATTTTGATTGGCTTAATTTCATAGCATGTAAACCGTATGGATGTGTTTGTCTCTTCAAGATGAATTCATAGACCATAAGAACACGAAAATCCGTTGAGAAATGAGAGAGTTCTTAGGGTTTTAGTGTAGACGGTCACGGGTGCACACCAGTCGTAGACGATGACCAGGCGCCGTCCGATCAAGCGTGTATCGAGTGGACGGTCCAGATTGTGCCTGATCGAAGGATGTTACATGAACCACAGGCCTCAGGAGTGCTGAGTCAGATGATAGTGTCGAATAGGAGCACGAAGCGTGGACTTTCGGAGCTGCCGAGGATGAGTCGGGGCTGCGTGGATAAGTAGAAAAATATGGATTTTTTTTTAATTTATTTAAATACCCAGAACTTAGAAAATTCATATCTTTGTGTACAAAAATCACAAAAATAAACTAAAAATACTCTCTTGCTCAACGAATAGAGGAGAATAATGTGGAAAAGAAATCAAGTTATTTTGATGAGTATTTTATTTTTAATTAATTATTTACTCGTTTCAGTATTTTAATTCTCCATTTGCATAGATAGTTGACCATAGCATGAGATTATAGGGCTTTTGAAGCCTCTAATTTTGGGAACATTCCCTGAATTTTTTAAGATTAGAAGCCATCTCTATGGTAAGTTATGTATTTTTCATGTTTATGTCACTGTTTTTGGTATTTTAATTCCATTAATAAGTTTATTGCTTAGAAAACTCTAGGAAAATTTGAGGAAGTTTCTTAGGACTAGAGGACCTTAGGATAATTATATTTTTGAATTAATTCATTAAGAATAACCTTAATTGGCCTAATTACTCAAAACTGAACTTTAATTAATTAGGATTAACCACACATCAAAAGAACTTGAAAATAATTCTCCACTAATCTTTAGGATTAGAGGGACCTCACATAAAAATTTGGAATCAATTGGAAATGTTTAAACCCACTAAATGGATTAATTAAGTCACATGACCAAAATTAAACTTTAAAAATTCATAAATCCAAAAATATACTTTAAAAATTCACAAAATTGGTTTTGGGGCTTCTCTGATGTTAGGAGAGTCTATGAAAATTAAAATTAAAATTTTCTAAAAATCATCATTTTCCACTATATTTTATTATTTTAAATAATTAAAAAATACTAAAAATCACAAAAATATTAAAAATCATAAAAATGTCATATTTTGACTCCTAATCACTTAGGAATAAACCAAATATTTTTCCCAAGTCTCAAAGTAAAGATATTTAATTTTAAATGCTTAAAACAAATTTTGAATTAAAAAATAAATTTTACAACCTTTTCACTAAATTAATTCTAATAAATCAAAGGAAAAATTAGAAAATTAAAAAAATTATTTCTCTGAACTCCTTGAGGTCAAAGAGATTTAAGAAAAATATAAAACTTAATTTTCAACCTTTATTTTATTTTATAATTAATTAATACTCTAAAATTAAAATTAATTATAATAAATAAAATATAATTAAAAAAATCACAACAATTGGTCCAAGTGGTCCTCTATTCATTAGAGACATCCCATAATTTTCTTAAGGACAGAAACTTTACCTTGGTCATGTTGTTGAATTTTCATTGAAAATCCCTATTTTTCATTAAAATAATTATATAAATTAAATTAAATTCAGAAAAATCACATATTCTCCTCTAATGTCTTAATTGACATATGAGTGAAGTGACATAAAAATTTTGAGTTTATTTGAGCTCAATTTAGTTTGTTATGAAATAAATAAGCCTAAATGGGCATAAAGGTAATTAAAGGATTTTAACCCTAATTAATATTTAGGTTTAATCAAGGGGAGGGTAAAATATCTGATTTTAAAATTTTCATTAGAAGATTGAAACCTAGAGAATTATGGGGTAGAAACCCATTAATCATCTTAAAAATATTTAAAGTAAACCTTAATTAATTAAACAATTTGAATTTTGGAAGAATAAGTTAAAATTTGGATCATTAAAATGGGGATATAATTTAGAGAGACTATAATAACTTAAACTAAAATCCCTAAATGAATCACTTTAATAATATTTAACTTTTAATTAAATTTAAAGTGATAATTTAAATTAATAATTAAATAATTAAAAGGAAAGTGAACTTTAATTAAATTAAAACTTAAAACATTAAACACTTGATAATTAAATTGAAATAAATTTAAAACATTAAAAAGAAAAAAATAAATTAATTTCAAAAATCACTTGAATACAAATTTAAAACAAACTTGAAACATCAAAATCAATTTCATAAAAAGAAATTCTTAATTAAAAGAAAAGAATAATCAAACCAATTAAAAGTTAATCTAGAATATTGCAATTAAATTAAAATTAAATCATTAAAGTCTAAATTAAATAATTTAAACTCCTCTTTCAATTCAAATGGTTTAAAGCACTTAAGAATAAAATAACTTGAACACTATTCCAAACTTAAATTTATTAAAACTTTATAACTAAATTAAATCACCTTAAAACATTAATTCTAATTTTAAGTCGTTGAAATTCTTAATAAACTGATTTGCCCTAAAGGTTTTCATTATTATAACTCTTAAGTAAAGCATCAAGTGAAATGTCACTTTACTTATAGGATAATCAAACATCCTAACTCACTGAGCAAGAAACTAAACTAAATTTTGGGATGATTAATTCACCTGTGCAATAAAACTCATTTGGACTCAAAATAATCCCAAAAATATCGGAAAGATGTTTAGGACTCGTCCTAAACACTTCCTCAATATGATGGGATGTTTTAGAAGAACAAGTGAATTTAATTGTTCTTTGATGAAGAAATTCATCCTTAAACAAAAATACAAGAACCTAGACGTCATAAGAGATTACTGGCAATAGGATTAGGAATTTGGTAGACAACCAAAACCCTTCCCTTAGCTTTACCCAGGTACTTGTTATAAACATTTAAATGCCTTAACATGTGTTTTAAGTGCAGCTTGGAATGACGAGAAGACTCTCCAGGTACGCTTTTATTTTATTGCAATTTACTTTATTGTAATTTATTTATATAAGCTGCACTTTACTCTTCTTGCATGTTAAACAAGATTGTTGCATGAATATTAAAACCTTTAGGATAGACAAAAAACTGAAACCCAAAACTAAATTAAAAGTCACAACAATATAAAATCCACCGCCACAACATTTCAAAAGATAAAATAACTTAAAATTTAATCACAAACAGAACACAAAACAACAATTGCAATTAAATTAAAACATCTCGTTGGATGTTCGGGAATACCTCGGATGATGTAACCTATGTGTTGCTAACGGGATTTCCCACGGTTGTCGGCATATTTTTAGGTTGAGTGTTTTATTTTGAAAAGGGGGTCGCCTAACAGAAATTGTCGGCGAATTTTTAATTTAATTTAAATAAATAATTTGAAAAGTAGTATTTGATTTTGAAAATAATTTTAAATTTGAAAATTTTAAGATATGAAATCAAGCTGATCTCACATCCCGAATAGTTTATATAAACGAGCACCGCATCACAAACTGTGTATCTATCTCGAAGAATAGACACACTGTTTGGTGATGGGGCTCGATTAAATAAACTAGAAGATTTGTGACATTCGTTTGGTCTACGAACCAATTTTATAAGCCGACAAATTCCCCTTCTTAATATGAAAGCATTAAACGAGGTTTATATTACTCGGGTTCTTAAAATTCCCTATAAGGGCAAGCCCCTATAGTTAATTACATCTTAAGTGACGGGAATCACCTAAGAAAACTCTCGATAATAATCAGTAGTTCTGCTCTCAAGAATCTGAAAGTTTAAAGTTTTCAAGGGATTGAATTTTGGAATTTCAATAGGGAATGGATCAAATTTGGAACATTTTATTTTGGGAATTCAAAGGAAGAAAAGTAGGAGAAATTACAGATTCGAACCGAACTTTGGTAATTTCCCGACAATCCTATTGTTTGGCTTGGATTTAGGAAAGTCCTAATGTTTATTTAATGTTTTGATCTTGCCAATTTTAATTAATTAGGACTTGTACTTGTATGGCATGATCATACAAATAATCTTGAAGATGTGAGGGTTTATGTCGTATCAGACGACTACCTCGGAAATCCTAAGACCGGATAGGGCTTAATTTGCAATGCAAATGCCTAACAAAAGGTTGAGGGTTTATGTAGCACTAGGAAAACTACCTCGAAATCCTATGGCTTGGTTATTTAATTCTAAGAAAGTTTTGCTGAAGTAGACTCAAGTTTTGCTGATGACGATGGCCGTGCTGCCCACCATGCTCCGAGCTCCTTGTTGTTACAGAGGTTTAGTTTTAGAAGTCATAAATCATGAGATAAAAAAGTGTTTTGATTTAGAGAAATTCTTAATATCCAAGTGTTTTTCATGTTTTAATTAAAACAAATCTTAATGTTGATTATAACAACACCGGTTAAGATCCCACGGTTCCATCCTTCCGGCATCGTTATTTTTATCGGATTCACTTAGTCCAGATGAATTTGCTAAACTCAACTAAATGAGTTCCACACTTTCATTTAGACCGTGGGAAATCCCGTTAGCAACACGTAGGTTACATCATCTGAGGTATTCCCGATCATCCAACAAGACATTTTAATTTAGTTGTAGTCATAGTTTTGTATTCTGTTTGTGATTAAATTTTGAGTTGTTTAATATTTTGAAATGTTGTGGCGGTGAATTTTATTGTGCAATGACTTTTAATTTAGTTTTGGTTTCAGTTTTAGGGACTATCCTAAAAGTGTGGGTTTTCATGCAACAGTTGTTTATCATGCAAGAAAAGTAAGTGCGATGCGATTAAGTAAATTGCAATAAAGTAAATTGCAATAAAATAAAAGCGTACCTGGAGGGTCTTCCCGTCATCCCAAGCTACACTCAAACACAATTTAGAATATTTAAGCATTTAGAACAAGTTCCTAGGTAAAACTAAGGGAAGGGTTATGGTTTTCTACCAAGTTCCTAATCCTCGTAGCTAGTCATCTCCTATGACGTCTAGGTTCTTGTGTTTTGGTTTAAGGACGATTTTCTTCATCAAAGAACAATTAAGTTCAGTTGTTCTCATAAACATCCTATCATATTGAGAAAGTGTTTAAGAAGAATCTTAAACATCTTTTCAATATTACTAGAATTGTTTTAAGTCCAAATGAATTTAATCATACAAATGAATTAATCGTCCGGGAATTCAAGTTTTGTTGTTATCTTACTCAGTGAACTAGGACATTTGAATATCCTATGAGGGAAATAACATTTCACTTAACACTCCATTTAGGAGTTATGAAAACAAGAGCTTTTGAGGGCAAATCGATATTCAAGTGGTTTGTGATTTAATTTAATTTCAGTTAACGGGTTTAAATCTGGAATAGTGTTCAAGTTGCTTTATATTTATTTTTGAATTTCTTTATGTTTTAGGTGATGTTATTTTTAATTCAATTTAATTTAACTTTAATTTAATTTAATTTGGTTTAGTTTTAACTTTAATTTAATTTAATCTAATTTTAATTTTAACTTGATTCTATTATTTAATTTAATTTAATTCAATTTAATTTGATTTGATATGATTTAATTTAATTTAATTTAATTTGATTTAATTTAATTTAATTTGATTTAATTTAATTTAATTTAATTTAATTTGATTTAAATTTAATTTAACTTAAATTTTAATTTAATTTTTAATTTAATTTTATTTTTAATTTTAATTTAATATTTTATTATTCTTTTTTTTATGTTTTAAAGATGATTTAATTTTAATTATTAAAGTATTAATTTAATTGAAATTTTAAAAGGATTTAATTTAAATAATTTAACTTTAATTTAATTTAATGATTAAGTCTTTTAGCATTTTAAATCTTAAATTTGGATTATCATTTTAATTAGGAATTAAAAATTATTGATATGATTAATTTAGGGATTCTTAAATTAAAGAACAAATCTCTTCCTAATAATATCCCTATTTTAATAATTCCAATTTTATTATTCTCCCAAATTTAATCAATTATTTAATTAAGGTTTATTTCAATTATTTTTAAATTGTTTAATAGGCTTCTACCCTTATTATTCAAATTTCAATCATCCAACTCAGATTAGGATCAAATATTTTACTCTTTAATTTTATTAAGCCTAGAGTTTTAATTAAAGGTTAAAATTTTAATTATCATTTTGCCCTTCAAGCTTAATAATTTCATAACTCACTAAATTGAGCTTAAATAAACTTGAAATTTTTATGTGACTTCACTCATATGTAAATAAAGACATGAGAGGAGAAAATATGATTTTTCTGTATTTAATTTATTTATGTAATTATTTTTGGTGGAAAATAGGGATTTCCAAGGAAAATTTAATAATATGACCAAGGGAAAGTTTCTATCCTTAAGAAAATTATGGGACATTCCTAATGACTAGAGGACCACTTGGACAGATTTTGGTGATTTTTTTAATTATAGTCTTTTTATTATAATTATTTTGAGTTTTGGAGTATTAATTAATTTAAAAATAAAATAAAGATTGAAAAATGAATTTTATATTTTTCAAAAATCTCTCTAATATGAAGGAAATCAGAGAATCAATTTTTATAATTTTCTGATTTCTCTTTGATTTATTAGAATTATTTTAGTGGAAATACTAAAAATATACATTTTTTTTTTAATTTTAAAATTACCTTAGGGCTTTAAAATTTAATATCTCATTATAGAGACTTAAGAAAAATATGGGGTTTGTTCCCAAGTGATTAAAATTCAAAATGTGACATTTTGGTGAATTTTATTATTTTTGTGATTTTTATTATTTTTTAATTATTAAAATATTAAAATAATGCAAAAAATCAACTTTTTTAGAAAATTACAATTTTATTTTTCTTAAATTCCCCTGATATCAGAGAGGCTTCAAAACCAATTTAGTGAATTTTTGAAAAGTATTTTGAAGGTTATGAATTTTTAAAGTTTAAATTGGCTAAATGGCTTAATCAACCCATTTAGTAGGGCTAACCAAGTCCAATTGACTTCAAATTTTTATGGTGGGTTCCTCTAATCCTAAAGGTCAGTGGGGAATTGATTTCAGGTCAATTTGATGTATGATTAGCTCTAATTAATTAAGGACCTATTTTGGGTGTTTAAGCCAATTAGGGTTATTCCAAGTGGATTAATTCAAAACCTTTTTTTCCTAGGTTCCTCTGGTCATAATAAACATCACCAAATTTTCCTAGAATTTATTTCACAATATGCTAATTATTGGAATTAAAATACTCAAACTAGCAACCTAGAGTTGAAAAATCAATAACTCTTCATAGGGATGGCCTCTGACTTTGAAAAATTCAGGGAATGTTCCCAAATTCAGAGGCTTCAAAAGCCCTATGGTCTCATGCGATGGTGAATTGTATACATGCATGAAGAATTGAAAATATGCAAAGAGTAAATAAATTATTAAAAATAAAATACTTGATGAAATTAAATGATTTCTTTTCCAAATTATTCTCCTCTGTTCACTGAGCAAGAGTGTATTTTTATTTTATTTTTCTGATTTTCCTACACAAAGTTATGCATTTTTGAAGTTTAGGGAATTAAATAAATAGAAAAATAACCTATTTTTCTACTTATCCACGCGGCGCTGACTCAACCTCGGCGTCTCCGTAAGGCCACGAGGCCTGTTCTGATTCGGTGCCGCCATCCGACTCAGCGCTCCAGGGGTCCGCTGTATCGTTCCGTCTCCTCATTCGACGAGATCCTGGCCGTCTGTCCGCGCATGTATTAAATGAACGGCAACTGTTCATCATCCCCAAGCTTCCCAGCCCGAGAACTGTCCACACTAAATCCTTAATATCTCACTCAATGCTTAACGGATTTTCGTGTTCTTGTGCTTTATGGATTCGTCTTGAAGAGATGAATACATCTATATGGTGATCATGCATTGAAATTAAGGTATTTGAAATGGAGAATCTCCAGAAGCTCGGGATAAAGATTAGCTCATACCTTAGCTTAGAGAAGTGTGGCTTCAATCTGAGGGTTGTGTCACCTTCGACTGAGTCCAAACAAGCTCCAGATGAAGTGTCCTGGCCTGGTGAATTGTCCAGATATGATTTCGACCACAGCTGATTACAAAGCTTGGAGTCTGGAACAGATGGGTGGTCTGGAGAGGGGGCTTTCACTGGCGAACTTCTCCTCTTGACCTTGTGCGGGTGTAGGTGAGTTTAATTTGACTTTGGTGAAGGATTTGGGAATGTCCTGTTCGGCTCGAGAATTGAGCTCCAAAATTGAGCTCAATTAATGGGGATTAGGGCAGGAGGACAGTGGGGATCAAATTCTCTAGGTGTGGGGAGAGTCTAGAGTGATTTTGGCAGAGTTTCCTTAAGGTTAGTTCAGCATCTCTCATGGCCGAGAGAGGGGGTGTTTAAATAGGAGAGGCTGGAGGGCCTCCCAGGGGGAGTTAGGGACTGGGATCAGCTGCTCTTGGCAAGAGAAGAACAGCTGCAATGGCCACTGGGGATGGGGCGGCTCGGCGGTGGGAATTCCAAACTTTGGCTCCTCCCATGGTCTAGGCCATGGTGTTTTCCGGCGACCCAGGCGGCTGGCCGGCAGGCAAGGGTCACCATCTTGACCAGGGAGGTCAGGGCTTGGCAATGGTTAAGTCAATTGGGCTTGCACATGTGTAAAGTGCTTGGATTAAAATGGTATGGGGGAGAGGCCACTTTGGCTTGATTTTGGTCAACCCATCCTTTTGGGCTAGGTGCACCACCCAAGGCCGGGTTTTAGGCAGAAAAGAGTCACTTGGGTCAGCTGCCATGGAGTGGTGAAGTCTCCATCCATGGTGAGGTGGCTAAGCATGGTTTAGTGTGTGACATGCTTATGGTTAAAAAGGCTTAATAAAGGATTTGGAAAGGGGGCCCTCCTTTTGCCATTAATGGCTAGGTCACATGTCAAACCTTCCATGGCTTCATGTGGCTTGTCCATGGCTTGCATGTGGCTTCATTTAGCTCATCCTTGACTTAGGAAAAGTGGATCCATTTATATGAAAAAGGAATTTGGAGATTTTGGCAATTTAGTGAAAAATTTTGATGGTGCTTGATTTAGGTTGATTTGATGATTGATTTGGGACTTAGGAATTGATCCCAATTAAAGGGATGATGAGAAGGAATTGTCATGTGGGCTTTGGGCTTTTGGATTTCACTTTGGATGGGCTTTCAAGATGGTTTAGAGAGTGGGCCTTTAGATTTCAAAACAAATTTTAGGATGAGAATTTTGTAAAGCATTGGATCCAATAAGTGTTGAATTTAATTTAGGAAGGTTTCATGAATGATTTGGAATAAATTTGAAGTGGTTTGGGCTTGAATTGGGTTGGATTTTGACCTCTTTGGTAAATCGGCCAATGTAGGCCAAATTGGGCTAACTTTGGCCAATGTTGGGCTAGGGTTGAAATTGATGTAAAATTAATGTTGGGAAATGTTTATGGGAGTGTTTCAAAGAGGTTTTTGATTTTGGTTGGGTTTTGATTTTGGGGTTTGGGCTTATTTGGGTTAGGTTAGGGTTTAGGTCAAAATTGGGCTTTTTGGCTTTGGGTTGAATTTGAGTGCGGTTTGGGTCTAAATTTTGGGTAAATCATGTTAGTGTTTTGTTTGTGGGGATGTTAGGGAAGGTTTAGAAAAGGTTTGGGGTTAATTGGAGTTGAATTAGGTTAGTTTGGGTTATGGGTCCAAATTGGGCTTTAAGGCCAAAAGTGAAATTGGATTCAAATGTCAATCAAATTGGACTTGGATCTGGTCTAGATTGGTGTTGGGAATGTTAAATTGAAGTTTAGAATTGAATTGGACCAGAATTTGGGTCAATTGGGTAGGTTTGGTTTGACATTGGGTTCACTTTGGGTTAAAATGGGTCAAATTGGGGGTTTTGATTAAAGTGGGGTAAATTGACAAAATTGACCTATGGTGTAGTTGAACAAAATGAAATTGGGAATATTCGGGATTTTCTGGAAATTTCTGGGAATTTTCCGAATTTTTGGATTTTTGGGTCAAGAGGGGTATTTTGGGTATTTGGAGGGTATTGGGAGGTATTTTTGGAATTTTTGGTATTTTTGGCTATGGATGATCAACTTGATTGGTGAGGAAATGTTCAAGGTTAATTTTGGGGAATTTTGGATGATTTGGAAATTTTGAAAAATTTGGGTAATTTGAGGGCTTTGGGTAGGCTAGGCGGGTGTAGGGTCCCAGGGGTCAAAAATTGAAAATTTGCAAAATTAAAGATTGAGTAAATGTAAGTGGAATGAAATCATTTTGGTTGAGCCATGAAGCCATATCAAGCCCACATGAGCCATGAAGGGACTCATTTGAGGCATTCATCTATGTTGTTCCTAACCCTCTTGCCGAGGGCTTAGGGGTTAAGAACCATCCATGTGAATCACCTTCATGAGTCGGGAGGTCGAGTTAGGTATGGGTGTGTTTTTAGGATGTGTGTGAATGTGTAGTGTATAGGTGTAGTGTGTGTGTAAGTCGGCCCTTCACCAATCCGAGCCACCGGGGCGGTCCTAAGGCCAAAGAGTCCTATAGGAACTCATCCTTTAAACTTCCACATTTGATTTCAACCCTCTAGGTGATTAGGGGTCTACAGTCAAGTTTATGGAGTTTGCAGGGAGCTAAGAAGTGGTTTGAATTTCTAGGTGGTGGGTCCCAATTCTAATCCTCTAAGAAAGTCAAAGGAAAAGCCTAAGGCTAGATCCTAAGTACTAAAAAGAAGAAGAGAAGACCTCATCAAAAATGAGGTCAACAACGGTCTAATTGAAAGTGTGAAACTCATTCAGTTGAGTTTAACAAATTCATCTGGACTAAGTGAATCCGATAAAAATAACGGTGCTGGAATGATGGAACCGTGGGATCTTAACCGGTGTTGTTATAATCAACTTTAATATTCCCCTAACAAAATACTAAAACACCTGGACTTTAAGACTTCTAAACCAAAACACTTCTTTCATGTCTTGATTATCATTTTCTAAAACTAAACCTCTATAACAACAAGGAGCTTGGAGCATAGTGGGCAGCACGGCCATCTTCGTCAGCAAAACTCGGGTCTACTTCAACAAAACATTCCTTAGAATTAAATAACCAAGCCATAGGATTTCGAGGTAGTTTTCCTAGTGCAAACATGAAAATACTCAACTTTTTTTAGGCATTTACATAATCATATTATGTAAATTAAGCCCTAACTGGTCTTAGGACTCCTAGGTAGCCGTTCGGTACGACATAAACCCTCACATCTTCGAGGGTATTTGTAAGATTATGTCATACAAATATAAGTCCTAATTAATTAAAATTGGCAAGATTGAAACATTAAGTAAATTCCCAAATTGAAGCCAAACAATAGGATAGTTTGGGAAGTTGCCAAGATTCTTCTTGGATCCTCAGCTTCTCTTACTTCTCTTCCTTTGGACTCCTAAATTAAACTGTTCCGTATTTGAGCTAATTCCTTTTGAAATTTCCAAAATCCAATTCATTTGAAACCTTAAACTTTGAAATTCTTGAGAGCAAAGCTACTGATCATTATCGAGAGTTTTCTTAAATGATTCCGGTCATTTAAGATGTAATTAACTATAGGGACTTGCCCTTATAGGGAACTTTAAGAACCCAGGTAATATAAACCCTGCTTAATTTCTTCATATTATGCAGGGAACTTGTCGGCTTATAAAATTGGTTCGCAGACCAAACAAATGTCACAAAACTTCTAGTTTATTTAATCGAGCGCCATCATCAAGCAGTGTGTTTGTCCTTCGAGATAGATACACGGTTTGTGGTGTGGTGCTCATTTATATAAACTATTTGGGATGTGAGATCAGTTTAATTTCATATCTTAAAATTTTTAGATTTAAAATTATTTTCAAAACTAAAAGTTACTTCCTAAATTATATATAAATATATATATATATATATATATATATATATATATATATATTTAAATTAAATTTAAAATCTAAAATTCGCCGACAATTTCTGTAGTCAACCCCTTTTCAAAATACAACACTCAACTTAAAAATATGCCGACAACTTCTGGAGACTCAGTTGGGGAGTGGTTCGTCTCTCCATTTTAATCAGATGGTTTTGCTTTCATAAATCGGTAGTGTATCCATGTCCCTAGTGGAGCAAACTACCATTCTTTCCGTTGGCATACCACATTCATTTCTATCTTAAACGGGTATAGCCAACTTCTCTCGGATTTAGGAGCCACTGTTTGGACACCCCTAAACAGAGAGGTTCTGAAATCCTTTTACCTCTTTTCTGAGGTGGGGTGAACCCACAATAGGTGTTAGCTTAGGAGCGATCCTTCAGGTTGAGAAGTCTTATGAGACTTTCTCTTCCTTTCCAATTCTGAATCGGGTCCTTTACCTTTTCTATACCTTTAATCATTTTGTTCCTAACAAACAAATCCTCTAATAAATAATCTTCTAATAAACGAATTCTCTTAAAAATCACAAATGCATTAAGATAAATGAGAATGTGTTCAGACTCTTTCTTTTTCGTTCTAAGTTTTGTGATGAAGGGAAGCATAATTCGGGACTGAGGTTCGGAATCTGCCCTGCAGAAAATGACTGCACCAAAGTTAATTTTCTCCTGCACCAATGGAATGGACTTCGCCATCTATAAGGATGAACTGCCCGACAATGGAATCATCTGTTTTGGACAAGGATTCGACAATACAGATATCAAGTTTGCTGACGTCACTCTCTTCGCACTAATGGACAAAGTGCCAGAAACTGAGGAGCCCGTAATTGATTTCAACCTGAAGTCGACTCAAGAATTCTCTCCCTTGCAAAGGGTTCCAGCTGAAAGAAGTACTGCTATTCATAGGAGGACTGTTGTCTCTACCCCCACCGGTCTAGTCATCTCTGCACCTACCCCGGCTTCTACCAAACTGAAGGGGAAGGAAATCCAAGTTTGTGATGAGTTTGTCACCGTGGAGGGTACATATTTTGCTACAATACCATCTGTTTTCGGGATTGGGTCCAGTTCAAGAGTTGCACCCCTAACTCGAACTCAAAGGAGAAATAGAAGCAGAAAGATAGCCAAGATTGAGAAAGCCAAGGCCGCTGAAGTTGCTTTCCTGGAAGAGATCCCTGAACTGCCTGAGTATATACCTCAGTTGGAAGGAAGTAGGTTTCACCCCCTCTCTGCTGCATCGGATGAAGAAGACGTCCAAAGGATTGCCGCTACACTACCCCGACCTGCGTACTATAGTAACTACAAAAGAAAAAGGGTTAAGACTACGCCATTTGCTCGGCTACAAGCTGTGATAGAAAAATTGGCAGAGAAAGAAAGATGCCCCATGTCAGAAGTCCTAAGAAGAATGGGACGAGTGCCAACTAGATCCCGCCTCGAACCGCGAGTATAACCTGTCACTGCCATAGAGAAACCAAGGAAGAAAATGAGAGCTAGTTCACCTGTTTTTGTATCGGGCCATCATATTAGGGAGGACACCACTTACCAGCAAGTAGCCGACAGACCGTCCGGTCCTAGGCCTTCTGCTGCAAGAAGGATGGTGTGGCGACCTATTATTACCGAGCCGAGACCAACACAACATCCTGAGAAGAAAAGCCTCGTCAAAGAGCTTGAATCTGAAGGAAGTGCTACTGCAATAAAATAAACTCCCGAAAAAGAAGTTCAACAGCCATCACACGACAACCGCAAGACCGTCTGGAAGAGACCCCTCGAGGATGCTATAGGAATGCTAAGGACGGATATCCGATGGTTGGCAAAAGAAAGAGGAGAAAAGTTAAAAAATGAAGTTGATTCATCAGAGTTCATGGATGAGGAGTATGCTGAGATCAATATGGTTGAGACACGAGCATCATCAGCTTTGCAAGGTGCTCCGGCAGTTGTGGAAAGAGATGAACCGGAAGTGAGAGCACAACTTCAGGAAAGAGATGACACAATTTCCTAGATGGCAAAGTTGATGGAAGAGATGGTTCTTTGCTTTAGCCACTCTCCAGAGTCAGGTGCAACCTCAGAAAGAAACACCCCCAGAGATCAACCATGTTGCAGATGGAGGAAAAGAGATCACATCCGTTAACGGAGATGAGCCACCAAAGAAGTATTCTGCACAGAGCATGATTCTCGAAAATGACATTAAAAACATGGTAGAACAACAGGTGCGAGAAGCTTTAGCACAATCCAAGAGTAGAGCATCTATTCAGACAGGTAGGCCTTACCCTGAAGAATTTGATGCAGTCCAATACCCAAAAAGCTTTGTACCACCTCTGTTTAAGACTTCTGATGGAACGGAAAACCCCCGGCAGCATGTCGCACATTTTCGTGTTAGGGATTGCCTTCGATTGGTACGCAGAATTGCCAAATGGTTCAGTTAAGACATTTTCAGAGTTAGAAAAGCTCTTCGTTAAGCGGTTTGTCGCGGCTCGGCACCACATCACCATCGGTGATCTGGTGGTGGAGCACCAGAAACCAAACGAAACTCAAGTGGATTACATACTTCGATGGAGAAATTTAAGCATGAAGTGTGAACCCCATCTTCAGGAACAGAATGCGATCAGTATTTTGCTGAAAAGTATCCACGACCCGATAACACTTCTCCTTAAAGGATTTACAATCAAGACTTTCGAGAAGCTGCTTAGCAAGGCCGGGAGCTTGCAAGAAGAGGCAAAGCAGTTAAGTTTCGTGGATAAGAAAGATAATCAGAAGCCCGTAAAAGCATTCAAAAAGAAGTCTGGAATCATCGCAGCAGTCGATAAAGGCAAGCAGCCAGTACATATACAGCCAGAGCGGCCATAGCCTAGTTATCAACCACCGCAACGTACTTACCAACAACCTCAGCAGGGTTATCAACAGCCTCGACCGAGCTATCTGTCGCCTCAGCATTATGAACAACCACCTCGTCCATAGCGTACCCTGAAAGATTTTTTGAATAAGGAATATCCTTTCAAAACTGAAGCAGTAGCGAAGATGTTCGTAGTTTAATGAAGACACCCGATTTTTAGTTACCAAAGCCCAACTCAAAGTTTGAAACCTGCCGAGTCGGTGCTATCGCTTGCAATTGAAGAACCGCCCCAAAAGGAAGAGAAGATCGTGGAGGAAAAGAAAACCAAGGCTTCAAAGAGTAGACTAGGGGCTGCTTATCCTAGGAAGGTTGTTTCCGATTCGGGGGAGAAATCCCTCGAACCTCTGACTCTGTATGATTATTTGCTCGCCCCGGCGAGATCTTATAATGATAAGAGTTTTGGCGTTTGCTGTGTTTTGACTGTTTCTAACGATTATGTAACTAATGAAAACTAAGCTAATCTGGATCTCGATTTTGATATGAATAACGATTCTCAAATCATACTAAACCTTAATGACCACGACGAAGGAGATGACGTTCACAAGGATGGCTATGAAAGCTCAATAAGCGGCGAGTCTATTTTTGAATTTTGAGGAGCTCCGATTGCAATAGAGTTAGAGTCATCAGATTCTGAAGCAACTGCAGAAGAGCCAGTCATTCCAATTCAAGAGGATACACCGGCAGATTCAGCACCAGATGAAGAAGAAATAATTGAAGTCAACCTAAGAAGCGAAAAAGTTCTACCTCCGAGAATGGGTCCAAAGGATAAAGGAAAGCAGGTGGTTGCTCATGGGGAGCTAACCCCAGCAGAGGAATTGCCCATTCGGGAAGAAACCGAGGAACATGGTAATAAAGTGGACTAAAACGTGCTAGCCCATCTTAGGAAGCTACCAGCCAAACTGAGCATATACGACGCCTTGATCCTGTCAAAGGAGATGAGGGAAGCTCTGATCAAGGCTCTACTTGATCCAGAGATTTGTTTAGCTCAAATGGTTGGTAATTCCTTCGACGAGGTTTTCTCGTTAAAAGAACAGCGAGGTGTTACCTTCACGGACAATGATCTATTACTGGGAACAGCTGATTATAATCGACCGTTGTACATTTCAGTAACTATTGGAAAGTTTACGCTCTCCAAGGTGTTGGTTTTCTCCGGGAGCATCAATCAACATAATGCGCCTTCGAACGTTAGCATATTTGGAAATTGATGCTCGCGACCTCGAAGCAGACAAGATGTATTAAGTGGGTTCAATTAGAAAGGATAAAGAGCTCTTGGATCGATAACACTACTCATGAAGACCAGTGATTTAGCAAAGACAACCGCAAAATTTCACATAATTGATTCTGAAACATCATTCAACACTCTACTGGGTCGGCTATGGATCCATGAAAATTGGATGGTACCGTCGTCTCTGCACCAGTGCATAAAGTATTACAAAGGAGGAGAACAGTGTATCAAAGGTGACTTGCAACCATTCTCCGTACACAAGATTTGAATTCATGAAGATGCAGCCTATTATGCGCCTCCGAAGAAAATAATCTTTTCCAGAAATACCTTACCAAATGAAGCAAAAGAAGTGTAAGACGATAAAGAGCCTGAAATTTTAGTCCAACAGTTACTCACTACTCCCTTACAGCGAGATGGTGAAGGTTTCTCCAGAACTCGCACCCGAGGTCGAGGCCGGGGACGGGGTCGTGGAAGAGACGTTAGAACAGTTGGACAGAAGAAACCAGTCACCGACATTGATTGGGAGACCAGTTTCGAAGAAGAAGAAATCAAGAAAGAAGCGACAACGATAAATCAAAAGAAACCCCGATTCAAGATCTCTCTCGAAGATGAAAAGAATGAAGAATACAAATCAATGTACGAGAAGATTAACCATTATGTACATACTATGACCCTGACCCCGATCCATTCTAATAAGATCGAGGGTATGGTGGTCAAGGAAGTGAATGGTGGTGGTACTAAACCAATCAAGTTTTACCGTGGTGCTTCTTTTTCCAATACTAGAAAAGATGTACAATTCAAAGATGTTACTTCATCTGAATTAATGGAATTGTCTTTTGAGTGGTATTCTCCCTGTGTTCAAAATTTAATTCAACGTGGTGTCTTACCTCGACGATGGATAAAAGGCCTATCACAACACTTTGAAAAATTATGGAACAATGCCAGTCAGCCTCCTAATTCAAAAAATGGTCTCAGATTCGGCACATTAGGATAAGTTGACGATACGGGGTTTTGCTTGGTTGTCACTTGCGAGCCTAATGAAGACTGCTTGGAAGCCTCAGAAGATCTCGAAGATCTACAAATCGGAAATACTCCACCAGAATTCGAAGAAGAAATTAAATCTACAATAGACGAGTTAATGGAAGTTAACTTAGATTCCAGCGAAGAGCCTAGGCCGACCTTTGTTAGCTCCACTCGATAAAGAAGACTCCGAAGAGATAATCATACTACTGATGGAATTTAAGGACTATTTTGCTTGGAGTTATGATGAAATGCCAGGATTAGCTCCAGAAGTTGCAGTTCACGGAGCTAGAGTGGATCACACTTCTGTTCCAGTCAGACAAGCTCCGAGAAGAATGCGTCTAGAGATTGAAGAACAAGTAATAGCTGAATTTAAGAAGCTAATAGACACTAAATTTGTCCCTGAAGAGCAATACCCGACTTGGTTAGCCAATGTGGTACCAGTCAGAAAGAAGAATGGTCAGATCAGAATCTGCGTGGATTTCAGAGATTTGAATAAAGCATGTCCAAAGGATGAATTCCCGCTACCAATTCCAGAATTGATGATCGACATTGCTTCAACACATGAAATCTTTTCTTTCATGGATGGATCTTCGGGATACAAACAGATAAAGATGGCACCGGAAGATGAAAAGCTCATAGCCTTTAGAACGCCAATTGGAGTGTACTGCTACACAGTGATGCCATTTGGATTGAAGAACGCAGGAGCAACTTATCAAAGAGCAATGACAAGGATTTTTTTTGATCTCATTCACAACCAAGTCGTTACGTGGATGATGTGGTCATCAAGAGAAAACTAAAGGAAGATCATTTGTATGATTTGAGAATTGTTTTCGAGCGGTTAAGACAATATAACCTTATGATGAATCCCTTGAAATGCACCTTCAGCATCACCTCTGGGAAATTCTTAAGATTTGTTGTTCGACATCGTGGAATTGAAATCGATCTGGAAAAGATTAAAGCTATCTTAGAAATGCCGCCACCCAAAACCTTGAAACAACTACGATCCTTTCAAGGAAAATTGGCGTATCTTCGATTTTTTATCTCGAATTTGTCAGGAAGGTGTCAGCCTTTTTCTACTTTGGTCAAGAAGGATGCTAAGTTTACTTGGGACTCTAAATGTCAACATGCCTTCGATGACATCAAACAGTATTTAATGACACCTCCTGTTTTAGCAGCCTCAGTCTCGGGTAGACCATTGATACTTTATACCGCAGCTCTAGACGACTCTCTCGGAGCCCTACTAGCCCAGGTCAATGATGAGGGAAAAGAAAACACGCTCTATTACCTAAGTCATCGTCTCATTCCAACGGAAGTAAAGTATCCTCCTATTGAGAAGCACTGCTTGGCCCTGATCTTCGCCGCACAGAAGCTCAGGCACTACATTCTTTATCATAAGGTAAACCTTATTTCGAAGTTTAATCTGTTGCAATATTCGATGACCCGTCCGACACTTTCCGGCAGACTTGCTAGGTGGTCAATGATACTATTGTAATTCAATATAACTTTTGTTCCTCTTCGTGCCGTAAAGGAACAAGTCCTGGAAGACTTCCTTGTAGCACACCCTTTACCGGCAGAATCGCCTCTCAACGATGACTTGCCAGACGAGCAGATAATGAGCCTAGAAGATCCTGATGATCAGTGTTGGGAACTGTACTTCGACGGAGCATCTTCAGCACAGAAAGATAAAGAATCGCAAACGATAGTGCCCGTTAAGGAAGGAATCAGACTAATCTTTATAACACCGGAGCGGGGGATGTTAAGGTATTCCTATCACTTAACAGAACCGTGTACGAATAATGAGGTAGAATACGAAGCCCTCATAACAGGATTGGAATTAACCATTCAGATGGGGATAACGGACATCAATATCTACGGAGATTCATAGTTGATCATTCAGCAAGTTGTGGGATAATACAGGATTTTAAAACCAAGACTTGAGCAGTACTTCCAGTACGCAATGAAATTGTTAGAGCAGATTCCAAACGTAACAATCTATAAGATTCCCAGAAAAGAAAATGCTCTCGCAGATGCATTAGCTCGACTTGCAAAAGAATTTGCCTGCTTATAGGATGAGTCAGTTGAAGTGTCAGTTCGAGGATGATAGGTCCTATCACAGCTCGACATGGATACAATACACAAATCAGAAAGAAAAGAAAAAGAATCGGTTGCTGTAGTAACAGAAGTTACAGAAGATTGGCGGCAACCATTAATAGACTACTTGCAAACAGGAAACCTACCAGACGATAAGTCAATAGCCCATGAAATCAAGAAAGAACTCTGTCTTACGCATTTCTAAACAATACATTATACAAGAGGACTTTTGATCATATGTGGCTAAGATGCCTGAGCGGGTCCGAGGCTCGTGAAATTGCTAAAGAAGTACACTCAGGACTTTGTGGCGCTCATCAGTCGGGTCCGAAAATGAAAATGAAAATTAAAAGATTAGGGTATTACTAGCTCTCGATGATGACCGATTGCATGAAAATTGCCAAAAGTTGTCACCAGTGCCAAGTGCATGGAGTGGTTCTACATCATCCTCCAAATGTGCTACATCCGACAATCGCGTCGTGGCCATTTGAGTGTTGGGGCACAGATATTGTGGGTCCGATAGAACCGCCTTCTTCAAGAAGACATCGCTTCATTCTTGCAACTACACATTACTTTTCTAAGTGGGCAAAAGCAGTACCGCTCAGAGAAGTGAAAGCACATCACGTGCTACAATTCTTCAAGAATCAAGTCGCCTACCATTTTGGGGTACCTCGCAGAATCATTTTGGATAATGGGTTCGCGTTCAAGAGTACGAAAATCAACAATTTTGTCAGAAGACACGGGGTCGACTGGCGCTATTCAACAATCTACTACCCAAGAGCGAACAACATAGCCGATGCTTTTAAAAAAACTCTTGTCCAAATCCTAAAGAAAACTTTGGACGACAATAAGAGAAATTGGTACGAGAAGTTGTTAGAAGCGTTATGGGCCTAGAGGACGACTTTCAGAACTCCCACCCAGTCTACGCCTTACGCCTTAGTGTACGGGTCCGAGGCCGTTCTACCCTTAGAGGTTCATCTTCCATCACTCAGAATTGCAGTTGCGAACAAGATCACTACAGCTGGAATCCTTTGCAGGGGAGGGAATTCTTGAGCCGACTTCAAGTTAAACTCAATTACGGGCTCATCAGTTTATGACACTTTGTCCATTAGTGCGAAGAGAGTGACGTCAGCGAACTTGATATCTGTGTTGTCTAATCCTTGTCCAAAACGGATGACCCCATTGTCAGGCAGCTCATCCTTATAGACGGTGAAGTCCATTCCATTGGTGAAGGAGAAACTTAACTGTGGCGCAATCATTTTCTGTAGGGTAGATTTCGAACGTCAGCCCCAAATTATGCTTCCTTTTGTTACAAAACATAGGACGAAAAAGAAAGATTCCGAACACATTTTTGTTTATCTTAATGTATTTATGATTTAAAAGAGTTTGTTTATTGAAAGGGTCGTTTATTAGAGGATTTGTTTATTCGGAATGAAATGATTAAAGGACAGAGGTTTATAGAAAAAGGAAGGGATCCGGTTCGAAATTGGAAAGGAAGAGAAAGTCTCGTAAAACTTCTCAGTCCGAAGGACCGCTCCTAAGCTAACACCTATTAGGGGTCCACCCCACCTCAGAAAAAGAGGTAAAAGGATTTCGGAACCTCTCTAATTAGGGGTGTCTAAACAGTGGCTCCTAAATCCGAGAGAAGTTGACTATACTCGTTCAAGATAAAAATGAACGTAGTATGCCAAAAGAAGAATGATAGTTTTGGTCCACTAGGGATATGAACTCACTATCGATTTATTAAAGCAAAACCATCTAATTAAGATGGAGAGAGGAACTACTCCCCAGTGGAGTCGCCAGAAGCTGTCGGCATATTTTTAGGTTGTGTGTTTTAAAAAGGGGGTCCCCTACAGAAGTTGTCGGCTAATTTTAAATTTAATTTAAATTTAATTTATATATATATATATATATATATATATATATATATATATATATATAGTTTTAGAAAGAAGCATTTAATTTTGAAAATAACTTCAAGTTTGAAAATTTGAAGATATGAAATCAAACCGATCTCACATCCCAAATAGTTTATATAAATGAGCACTGCATCACAAACCGTGTATCTATTCCGAAGAATAAACATATTGGTTGATGATGGAGCTCGATTAAATAAACTAGAAGATTTGTGACATCTGTTTGGTCTGCGAACCAATTTTATAAGCCGACATGTTCCCCTGCCTAATATAAAAGAATTAAACAAGGTTTATATTACCTGGGTTCTTAAAGTTCCCTATAAGGGCAAGCCCCTATAGTTAATAACATCTTAAATGATGGGAATCATTTAAGAAAACTTTCGATAATGATCAGTGGTTTTGCTCTCAATAATTTCAAAATTTAAGGTTTCAAATGAATTGGATTTTGGAAATTTCAATTGGGAATGGATCAAATTTGGAACAGTTAATTTCAGGAGTCCAAAGGAAGAGAAGTAGGAGAAGCTGAGGATCCAAGAAGAATCTTGGCAACTTCCCAAACTATCCTATTGTTTGGCTTCAATTTAGGAATTTTATTTAATGTTTCAATCTTTCCAATTTTAGTTAATTAGGACTTATATTCATATGATATGATCATACAAATAGCCTTGAAGATGTGAGGGTTTATGTCGTACCAAACGACTACCTCAGAGACCTAAGACCGGTTAGGGCTTAATTTACATGACATGATCATACAAATGCCTAACGAAGAGTTGAGGATTATGTTGCACCAAGCAAACTACCTCGAAGTCCTATGGCTTGGTTATTTAATTCTAAGAAAGATTTAGCTGATGTAGACCCGAGTTTTACTGATGACGATGGTCGTGCTGCCCACTGTGCTCCAAGCTCCTTGTTGTTGCAGAGGTTTAGTTTTAGAAGGTGAAAATCAGGAGTTGAGAGAAGTGTTTCAGTTTAGAAATCTTAAAGTCCAAATATTTTTAATATTTTAATCAAAACAAATCTTAAAGTTGTTTAAACAGAACCGATTAAGATCCCACGGTTCTGTAATCCAGGCACTGTTATTTTCATCGAATTCACTTAGTCAAGATGAATTTGCTAAACTCAATTGAATGAGTTCCACACTTTCATTTAGACCGTGGGAAATCCCGTTAGCAACACGTGGGTTACATCATCCAAGGTATTCCCGATCTTTCAACGAGACGTTTTAATTTAGTTGCAATTATAGTTTTGTTGTTCTGTTTGTGATTAAATTTTGAGTTGTTTTATATTTTGGAATGTTGTAGCGGTAAATTTTATCTTGTTGTGACTTTTAATTTAGTTTTGGGTTTTAGTTTTGTGACTATCCTAAAGGTTTTAGTTTTCATGCAACAACCTTGTTTAACATGCAAGAAAAGTAAAGTACAGTGCCTGTAAGTAATTTGCAATAAAGTAAATTGCAATAAAATAAAAGCGTACCTGGAGGGTCTTCCCGTCATCCCAAGATACACTTAAAACATATATTAAGTCATTTAAATATTTATAACAAGTACCTAGGTAAAGCTAAGGGAAGGTTTTGGTTGTCTACCAAAGTCCTAATTCTATTGTTAGTCATCTCCTATGACGTTTAGGTTCTTGTATTTTGTTTAAGGATGATTTTCTTCATCAAAGAACAATTAAATTCAACTGTTCTTCTAAAACATCTCATCTTATTGAGAAAGTGTTTAGGACGAGTCCTAAACATCTTTTCAATATTTCTGAGATTATTTTGAGTCCAAGTAAATTTAGTTGCACATGTGAATTAATCATCTAGAAGTTTAGTTAAGCTTTGTCTCTTGCTCAGTGAGTTTGGGCATTTGATTACCTGATGAATGAAGTGACATCTCACTTAATACTCCGTTTAAGAGTTATAATAATTAAAGCCTTTAGGGGCAAGTTGGTTTGTTGAGAATTTTAATCATTTTTAATTTGAAGTTTGAGTTAAAAGTTTAACGTGATTCAGTTTAATTATGAAGTTTTAATTAATAATTTTAAGTTTGGAATAGTGTTCAAGTTATTTTTGGTTTAAATCTTTATACTTTAAGTGATCTTAATATTTTAAATTTGTTTTACTTTTATTATTGAGTGATGTTAATTTAATTTAATTTAACTGAATTTAACTTAATTTAATTTAATTTAATTTCAATATTTTAAATTTAATTTAATTTAATTGTTAAAATGTTAATTTAATTTAATTTTAATTTTAATTTAATTTTTACTTAATTTAATTTAATTTAATTTAAATTTAATTTGATTTAATTGTTAAACCACTTAATATTTTGAGCTTTCCTTTAAATTTAAGGGTTATTATTTTTTTTTAATTTTTTAATTTTAATTTACTTAGTTTGGATTATATTTTTAATCTTAATTAAGAGTTAAATATTATTGAAGTGATTTATTTAGTGATTTTTTTTAAAGAATTAATATCCTCTCAAGTTATATCCCTATTTTTAATAATTCAACTTTTCATTAATCTTCCAAAATTTAAATTTGTTTAAATAATTAAATTTTCATTTTGGTTTATTAAAAGTGATTAATGGGTTCCTACCCTTTTAATTTCCCAAAGTTTCAATCACCCAAGAAAGATAAAATCAAATATTTTACCGTCCATTTTAATTATGCCTAAAATTTTAATAAAGGGGTTTAGATTCTTTAATTACATTTATGCCCTTTTAGGCTTATTAATTTCAAAACTCACTAAATTGAGTTCAAATGAACTGAAAATTTTTATGTCACTTCACTCATATGTCAATTAAGATATTAGAGGAGAAAATGTGATTAATCTGAATTTAATTTATTTATTTTATTATTTTTAATGAAAAATAGGGATTTTTAATGGAAATTCAACAAAATGACCAAGGAAAGGTTTCTCCCTTTAAGAAAATTATGGGATGTTCCTATTGACCAGAGGATCACTTGGACCAATTTTGGTGATTTTTTTAAATTATATGTTATTTATTAGAATTATTTTGAGTTTTGGAGTGTTAATTAATTATAAAATAAAATTGAAGTTGAAAAATGGATTTTATATTTTTATAAAATCTCTCTAACATCAAGGAGTTCAGAGAAACAAATTTTATAATTTTCTAATTTTTCTTTGATTTATTGGAATTAATTTAGTGAAAAGGTTAGAAAATACATTTTTTAATATTAAAAATTGTCCTAAGCATTTGAAATTCAATATCTTAACTTAGAGACTTGGGAAAAATATTGGGTTTGTTCCTAAGTGATTAGGAGTCAAAATGTGACATTTTTATGATTTTTAATATTTTTATGATTTTTATTATTTTTTAATTATTAAAATATTAAATATATCATTAAAAATGAAAAATTTTAAAAAATTCCAATTTTAATTTTTATAGACTCCTCTGATACCAGAGAGCCCACAAAACCAATTTGGTGAATTTTTGAAATGTATTTTTGGAGTTATGAATTATTAAAGTTTAATTTTGATCGTGTGGCTTAATTAATTCATTTAGTTGGGGCTAATCATTTCCAATTGACTTCAAATTTTTATGCAATGTCCCTCTGATCCTAAAGATCAGTGGAAAATTGATTTTAAGATCTTTTGATGTGTGATTAACCTTAATTAATTAAAGTTCAGTTTTGAGTAATTAGGCCAATTAGGGTTATTCTTAATGAATTCACTCAAGATATAATTATCCTAGGGTCCTCTGGTCCAAAGAAACTTCTCCAAATTTTTCTGGAATTTATTGAACAATATGCTAATTATTGGAATTAAAATACCAAAAACAGTAACATAAACTTGAAAAATACATCTTTCCATAGGGATGGCTTCTGACCTTGAAAAATTCAGGGAATGTTCCCAAGATCAAAGGCTTCAAGAGCCCTATGGTCTCATTCCATGGTGAATTGTCTATGCAAATGGAGAATCAAAATACTAAAATTAGTAAATAATTAATTAAAAAATAAAATACAAATCAAAATAACTTGATTTCTTTTCCAAGTTATTCTCCTTTGTTCACTGAGCAAGAGGGTATTTTTAGTTTATTTTTATGGTTTTTCTACACAAAGATATGGATTTTCTAAGTTATGGGTATTTAAATAAATCAAAAAATCCATATTTTTCTACTTATCCACTCGGCGCTGACTCATCCTCGGCAGCTCCGAAAGCCCACGCGTCGCGCTCCCATTCGACGCCGCCATGTTGACCACATTTTTGATGAGGTCTCTTCTTTTCTCACATCTTAGTACTTAGGATCTAGTCTTAGGCTTTTCCTTTGACTAATCTTAAAGGACTAGAAGTGGAACCCACCCTTTAGAAATTCAAACACCTCTTAATTCCCTGCAAACCCCACAAGTTTGATTGTAGACCCCTAATCACCTAGAGGGTTGAAATCAAATGTAGAGGTTTAAAGGATGAGTTCGCTATAGGACCTTTTTAGCCTTAGGAATACCCTGGGTGGCCTAGTCTGGTGAGGGTTGACTTGCACATACACTACACTATCACACACATTCCAAGTCCTAAGACCACACTCTCACCCAACTTGACTTCCTGACTCATGTAGGTAATTCATATGGATGGTCCTTAACCCCTAAGCCCCTGGCTAAGAGGGTTAGGAACAACATAGTGAATGCACCAAATGAGTTCTCTCATGGCTCATATGGGCCTAATATGGCTTCATGGCTTCATGGCTTCATGGCTCAACTAAAGTGATCCTATTTCACTCACATTTGATCAATCTTCCTTTTTTTCAAAATTTCAATTTTTGACCCCCCGGGGCCCCGGACCCACCAAACCTACCAAATACCCTTGAAATAACCCAAAATTTGCAAAATTGCCTAAATTACCCAAGATCCCTCAAAATCAATCCTAAACACTTCCCACCATTACAATTGACCATCTTTGGCAAAAAATACTAAAATTTCCCAAAATACCCCTAAACCCCCCAAAATTACCAAAATACCCTTTTGCTCCAAAAATCCAAAAAATTCAGAAAATTCCCAAAAAATTCTAGAAAAACCCAAGTATTCTTAATTTTATTTTGTTCAACTACACCATGGGCCAATTTTGCCAATTTACCCTACTTTTACCAAAAACCCCCCAATTTGACCCATTTTTAACCCAAGTGAGCCCAATGTCAAACCAAACCACCCCAATTGACCTAAATTCTGGTCCAATTCAATTCTAAACTTCAAATAAATATCCCAAACATCAATTTAGACCAAATACAACTCCAATTTGATTGACATTTGGGCCAAATTTCAATTTGAAACCTAAGGCCCATTTTTGGCCCATGACTTAACCTAGCCCAAACCTAGCCCAATTCAACTCCAATTGGCCCCAAATCATTTCTAAAACCTTCCTAACATCCCCATAAACAAAACACCAACTTGATTTACCCAAAATTTGAACCAAAACTCCACCCAAACCTAACCCAAAACCATAATCCCTTAAATTGACCTATGCCCAAACCTAACCCAAATGGGCCCAAATCCCAAAATCAATGCCCAAACAAAGTTGAAAACTCTTTGTGACACTCCCATGAACATTTCGCAACATTAATTTTACATCAAATCCAAATTTAGCCCAACCTTAGCTCAAGTTAGCCCAATTTGGCCCAACTTGGCCTCTTTACCAAAAGACCCCACACTAAACCCAATTCAATTAAAAATCATTTCATACTTGTTCCAAACCACTCATGACACATGCCTAAACCAATTGCAATATTTATTTGACATGGTCCTTCACAAAATTTTCATCCAAAAGCTCATTTTAAAATCTAAAAGCCCACTTCATTAAACCACTTTAAAAGCCCATACAAAACCATTTCAAAAGCCCAAAATCAATCCAAAGCTCACATGACATCTTCATTGATCATCCATTCAATCAAGACCACCCCCTATGTCCAAAATCCATCATGTTGATCAAACCAAAATGGAATCATGACAAATCCCATTAAAAGAATTCAAAATTTTCAAAATTCCAAATAACCCATTTCCATGAAATTGAGCCAAGCCATGAGCACGCCATAGACAAGTCTTGGAGCCATGCTTAAGCCACGTGGAAGCCATAAGAATCTTAGGATTGGCAACCCTCCCTAAATGGCAAAAGGAGGAGATCCTTTAAACACTCCCTAAAAGTCATTAGCCATACCCATGTTCCACCCTAACCCAAAATTAATCCAAATATATTTGGATGGGGACTTCTCCACTCCAAACCAGCTGACTCATCTGACCTCCCTCAGCCCAAATCAATCCCTTGGTGGGTGCACCAAACCCAAATACATGAATTGACCAAAATCAAGCCAAAATAACCCTTGCCCCGTGCCATTTTAATCAAACCTCCTTACTCATGGCATTAGCCAATTGCTTGCACCAAACTCAATCCTTGGACTCACTAAGTCAAGATGGTGACCTGACCCTGCCGGCCAGCAGCCTGGGTCGCCGGAAAACACCTTGGCCGAGAGCTTCATGTGAGCCAAAATTTTCAATTCTCCCTGGCTGAGCTGTCCCAACCCAAATGGACACCATGGTCGTTCCTCTCCTCCCCTGAGCAGCTGATCCCAGCCTCCAATTGGCCCTGGGAAGCCCTCCATCCACCTCTATTTAAACACCACAACCTCTCGGCCAAAGGGGGAGTTGAACAAAAACCTTACCAAAACTCTGCCAAAATCATTCCAGACCCCTCTCCAGGCATAGAGAACTTTATCCCCACTGAAATCCAGTCCTAAAACCCTCTCTGTGAGCTCAATTTCTGAGTTGAAAATCCACCCAAAAAATAAGACACTTAACCACAGTGAGCTAATCTCCAAATTGATTGATCCTACACCTTTACCAGACCAAGAGGAGAAGTTCCCCAGCAAAAGCCCCCTCACCAGGCCAGCCATTGCTTCTAGCCTCCAAGCTTTGTGATCGGCCTTTGCCACTTTCATACCTAGACAATTCTACATAACTAGAGACTTCATCTGGAGCTTGCCTGGACTCAATCGAAGGTGACACAACTCTCAGATCGAAGCTTCACTTCTATGAGCAAAGGTATGAACTCATTCTTCCCCCCGAGCTTCCAGTAATTCTTCATTTTGTTTGGATTAATTTCATAGCCTATAAACTGTATGGATGTGTTCGTCTCCTCAAGATGAATCCATAGAGCAAAAGAACAAGAAAATCTTGGAGAAATGAGAGAGATCTTAGGGTTTGAGTGTGGACGGCTCTCGGGACACACCAGTCGGAGATGATGATCGGTCGTCGTTGGATCGAGAGTGTATCGAATGGACGGTGCAGATCGCGTCGGATCAGAAGATGGAGCGGGACCGCGGGACACGTGGCTGCTGACTCAAGTGGCGGCGCCGAATCACAACGCGACACGTAGGGGCTTCGGAGCTGCCAAGGTTGACGCGGTGCCGCGTGGATAAGTAGATAAATCCCTATTTTTTGAATTAATTAAATATCCTGAACTTCAAAAATTCATATCTTTGCATAGAAAAATCACAAAAATAAAATAAAAATATACTCTTGCTCAGTGAATAGAGGAGAATAATGTGGAAAAGAAATCAAGTTAATTGGATGAGTATTTTATTTTTAATAATTTATTTACTGTTTTCAATATTTTGATTCTTCATTTGCATAGACAATTTACCATGGCATGAGACCATAGGGCTTTTGAAGCGTCTGATCTTGGGAACATTCCCCGAATGTTTCAAGGTTAGAGGCCATCTCTGTGAAAAGTTATTGATTTTTCAAGTTTATGTCACTGTTTTAGATATTTTAATTCCAATAATTAGCATGTTGTGAAATAAATTCTAGGAAAAATTGGTGATGTTTCTTAGGACCAGAGAACCTTGTGAAAAATATATTTTGAGTTAATTCATTCATAATAACTTTAATTGCCTAAACTCCTAAAATTGAATTTGAATTAATTAGGGTTAACCACACATCAAATTGACTTGAAAATAATTCTCCATTACTCTTTAGGGTCAGAAGAACCTTACATAAAATTTTGAAATCAATTGGACTTGATTAACCCCACTAAATGGATTGATTAAGCCTCATAAGAAAAATGGAACCTTAAAAATTCATAACTCCAAAAATAATTTTCAAAAATTCACAAAAATGGTTTTGGAGCTTCTCTGATATCAGGGGAGTTTAGGAAAAATAAAATTAGAATTTTCTAAAAAAGTTGATTTTTCACCATATTTTAATATTTTAATAATTAAAAAATAATAAAAATCACAAAAATATTAAAAATCATAAAAATGTCACATTTTGACTCCTAATCACTTAGGAATAAACCAAATATTTTTCCTAAGTCCCTAGGATAATATATTGAATTTTAAAGGCTTAATGTAATTTTTAATATTAAAAAATGAATTTTTAACCTTTTTCACAAAAACAATTCTAATAAATCAAAGAAAAATAAAAAAAATTATAAAATTTATTTCTCTAGACTCCTTGAGGTCAGAGAAATTTAAGAAAATTATAAAATCTATTTTTCAAATTTTATGTTATTTTAAAATTAATTAATACTCTAAAACTTAAAATAATTATAATAAATGAAATATAATTTAAAAAATCACCAAAATTAGTTCAGGTGGTCCTCTAGTCATTAGGAACATCCCATAATTTTCTTAAGGACAAAAACTTTTCCTTAGGCATGTTGTTGAGTTTTCTTTGAAAATCCCTATTTTCTACTAAAAATAATTATATAAAAATTTTCTCCTCTAATATCTTAATTGACATGTGAGTGAGGTGACATAAAAATTTTAAATTCATTTGAGCTTAATTTAGTGAGCTATGAAATAAATAAACTTAAAAGGGCATAAATGTAATTAAAGTTTTAACCCTTAATTAAAACTTTAGGTTTAATCAAAATGGGGGGGGGTAAAATATTTGATTTTAACTTTCTCTTGGATGATTGAAACTTAGGGAAATTAAGGGGTAGAAACTCATTAAACACTTTGAAAATATCAAAATGAAACTTTAATTAATTAAAGGATTTGAATTTTGGAAAGAATATATTTAAAATTTGGATTATTAAAATAGGGATATTATTAAGAGGATATTTATTCTTTAATTTAAAAATCCACTAAGTAACTCACTTTAACAATATTTAGTTCTTAATTAAAAATTAAAATAATAATCCAAATTAACAATTAACACTAAAATTAACAATTAAAATTAAAATTAAAATTAAATTAAATTTAAATAAAATTTAAATTAAACTAAATTTAAAACTAAATTAAATTAAAATTAAATTAAAATTAAAATTAAAATTATATTAAAATTAAATTAAAATTAAATTAAAATTAAATAAATTAATTTAAATTTAAATTAAACTAAAATTAAATTAAATTAAAATTAAATTAAAATTAAATTAAAATTAAATTAAAAATTAAATTAAATTAAATTAAATTAAAATTAAATTAAATTAAGTTAAATTAAAATTCATTTAACAACAAACCTAAATATAAGCCAACAACTTCTGGCGACTCCGCTGGGGATTAGTTCCTCTCTCCATTTTTGATTAGATGGTTTTACTTTCATAAATCGGTAGTGTATCCATGTCCCAAGTGGAGCAAACTACCATTCTTCCGTTGGAATACCCCGTTCATTTCTGTCTTGAATGAGTATAGCAAACTCCTCTCGGATTTAGGAGCCACTGTTTAGACACCCCTAAACGGAGAGGTTCCGAGATCCTTTTACCTCTTTTTTGAGGTAGGGTGGACCCCAATAGGTGTTAGTTTAGGAGCGGTCCTTTGAGTCGAGAAGTCTTTCATAAGACTTTCTCTTCCTTTCCGATTCTAAATCGGGCCCTTTACCTTTTCTATAACCTTTTTCCTTTAATTGTTTTGTTTCTAACAAACGAACCCGCTAATAAATAACCTTCTAATAAACAATCTCTTTTAAAAATCACCAATACACTAAGATAAATAAAAATGTGTTCGGACTCTTTCTTTTTTTTCGTCCTAAACTTTACGACCGAAAGAAGCATAATTCGGGACTGACATTTGGAATCTGCCCTGCAGAACATGACTGCCCCAAAGTTAATCTTCTCCTTCACCAACGGAATGGACTTCGCAGTTTACAAGGATGAGCTGCCCGACAATGGGATCATCCGCTTTAGACAAGGATTCAGCAACACATATATCAAGTTCACTGATGTCACTCTCTTCACACTAATGGACAAAATGTCAGATACTGAAGAGCCCGTGATTGAGTTCAACCTGAAATTGACTCAAGAATCCCCTCCCCTGCAAAGGATTCCAACTGAAAGGAGTACTACTGCTCGTAGGAGGACTGTTGTCTCTACCCCCAACGGTCTGGTAATCTCTGCACCTACCCCAACTTCTGCCAAACTAAAGGGGAAGGAAATCCTAGTCTGTGATGAGCCTGTCACCGTGGAGGGTACATATTTTGCTGCAATACCATCTCTTTTTTAGATTGGGTCCAGTTCAAGAGCTGCACCCCTAACTCGGACTCAAAGAAGAAATAGAAACAAAAAGATCGCTAAGATCGAGAAAGCCAGAGCTGCTGAAGATGCTTTTCTAGAAGAAATTCCTGAGGAAAGAGAAGAACTGCCTGAGTATATACCTCTGTTGGAAGGGAGCAGGTTTCACCCTCTCTCAGCCGCATCAGATGAAGAGGACGTCCGAAGGATCGCCGCTGCATTACCTCGACCTGCGTATTATAACAATTACAAAAGGAAAGGGATAAGACTACGCCATTGGCTCGACTACAACCTGTTATAGAAAGATTGACAAAGAAAGAAAGATGCCCTGTATCAGAAATCTTAAGAAGGATAGGACGGGTACCAGCTAAATCCCGCCTCAGACCGCGAATAGAACTCGTTGCGCTACGAGAGAAACCAAAGAAGAAGATAAAAGCCAGTTCACCCGTTGTTGTATCGGGTCTGCAAATTAGGGAGGATACCACCTTCCAGCATATATTTAGATCATCCGGTCCTAGGCTTCCGGCTGCAAGAAGGATGGTATGGTGACCTACTACTGGCGAGCTAAGACAAAAACAGTGTCCTGAGAAGAAAAGTCTCGTCAGGAGACTTGAATCATAAGAAAGTGCTACTGCAATAAAGGGGACTCCCGGAAAGGAAGTTCAACAACCGTCACGAGACAACTGCGAGACCGTGCGGAAAGGGCACTATAGGATGCCATGGACAAGTTAAGGACCGACATCTGACGGTTAGCAAAAGAAAGAGAAGAAAAACTAGAAGATGAAGTTGACTCATCAGAGTTCATGGATGAGGAGTATGCCGAGATCAACATGGTTGAGACGCGAGCATCATCAGCCTCACAAGGAGCTCCAGCAGCTGCGGAAAGAGATGAACCGGAAGTGATGAGGGCACAGCTTCTGGAAAGAGATGACACGATTTCCCAGATGGCAAAGAGGATGGAAGAGATGGCTGCTGCCTTAACCACTCTCCAGTGTTTGGTACAACCTCAGAAAGAGACACCCCCAAAAATTATCCATATTGCAGATGGAGGAAAAGAGATCACATCCGTCAACGGAGACGAACAACCAAAGAAAGATCCTACACAAAGCATGATTCCAGAAAATGACATTAAGAGCCTGGTAGAACAGCAGGTGCGAGAAGACCTAGCACAATCTAAGAGTGGAGCATCTATTCAGACGGGTAGACCTTACCCCGAAGAATTCGATGCAGTCCAATATCCGAAGGGCTTCGTACCACCTCTGTTTAAGACTTTTGATGGGACGGGAAACCCTCGGCAGCATGTCGCACATTTTAGTGTTAGTTGTTGCAATGCCGGTGGGAGTGACGCTTTACTCTTTCGTCAGTTCGTCAGCAGTTTATCAGCGATTGCCTTCGACTGGTACGCAGAGTTGTCGAATGGTTCAGTAAAGACCTTTTTAGAACTCGAGAATCTCTTCGTTAAGCGATTTGTCAGGGCTCAGCACGACATCACTATCGGTGATCTAGTGGTGGAGCAACAGAAGACGAACGAGACTTTAGTGGATTACATACTTCGATGGAGAAACTTAAGCATGAAGTGTGAACCACAACTTCAAGAACAACATGCAGTCCGCATCCTACTTAAAAGTATCCATGGCCCGATAGCACTCCTCCTTAAAGGATTTACAATCAAGACTTTCAAGAAGTTGCTTAGCAAGGCCGGGAGCTTGCAAGAAGAGGCAAAGAAGTTAAGTTTCATGGACAAGAAAGATAAGAAGAAGCCCGTGAAAACATTCGAAAAGAAATCTGGAATCTTCGCGGTAGTAGATAAAGCCAAGCAGCCGGTTCAGATACAGTCCGAGCGGCCACAGTCTAGTTATCAACCACCGCAACGGACTTATCAGCAACCTCAGTAGGGCTATCAGTAACCTTAGCAGGGCTATCAGCAGCCTCGTCCGAGCTATCAGTCGCCTCAGCATTATGAACAACCGCCTCGTTCATCGCGTACCTTAAGATAACTTCTAAATAGAAAATATATATTCAAAACTGAAGCAGTAGAAAAGATGTTCCGCAGCTTAATGAAAACACCAGATTTTCAGCTGCCAGAGCCCAAAAAGCAGGAGGAAGTCAATAAGAAAGATCATCCGAACTATTGCCCTTACCACCAGATGCTCGGACACAAGATAGAGGATTGCATCACTTTCAAGAGTTGGCTTGATGAAAATCTCCGGAGAGGGAACATAACGATCCCAAAGGAATACATGAAGGAACCCCAGAAAGGAGGTTCCGTCAATGTTGTTTCAACAGTGTCGGCATATTTTTAGGTTATGTGTTGTATTTTGAAAAGGGGGTCGCGTACAGATATTGTCGGCGAATTTTCATACTTTAAATTTAATTTAAATATATGTAGTTTAAAAGATAACATTTGATTTTGAAAGTAATTTTAAGATTAAAAGTTTTAAGATATGAAATCAAACCGATCTCACATCCCAAATAGTTTATATAAACGAGCACCACACCACAAACCGTGTATCTATCCCGAAGAATAGACACACTTCTTGATGATGGGGCTCGATTAAATAAACTAGGAGATTTGTGACATCCGTTTGGTCTGCGAACCAATTTTATAAGCCGACAAGTTTCCTCGCTTAATATAAATGAATTAAGCAGGGTTTATATTACTCGGGTTCTTAAAGTTCCCTATAATGGCAAACCCCTATAGTTAATTACATCTTAAATGACGGGAATCATTTAAGAAAACTCTCGATAAGGATCAGTGGTTTTTCTCTCAAGAATTTCAAAGTTTAAGGTTTTTAAAGTATCAGATCTTGGAATTTTCAATTGGGAATGGATCAAATTTGGAACAAGTTTGTTTTAGGAGTCCAAAGGAAGAGAAGTAGGAGAAGCTGAGGATCCAAGAGGAATCTTGAAGACTTCCCGACTATCCTATTGTTTGGCTTAGATTTGAGGAAATCCTAATATTATCTTATATTTCAATCTTTCTAATTTTAGTTAATTAGGACTTATATTCATATGACACAGTCATGCAAATAGCCCCGAAGATGTGACGGCTTATGTTGTACCGAACGACTACCTCGGAGTCCTAAGACCGGTTAGGGCTTAATTCGCATAACATGATTATGCAAATGCCTAACGAAAAGTTGAGGATTTATGTTGCACTAGGTAAACTACCTCGAAATCCTATGGCTTAGTTATTTTTTTCTAAGAAAGTTTTGCTGAAGTAGACTCAGGTTTTGCTGATGACGATGGTCGTGCTGCCCACCATGCTCTGAGCTCCTTGTTGTTGCAAAGGTTTAGTTTTAGAAGTCATAAATCAGGAGATGAGAGAAGTGTTTTGGTTTAGAAAGAATCTTAAAATCCAAGTGTTTTTAATATATTAATTAAAACAAATCTTAAAGTTGGTTAAACAGAACCGATTAAGATCCCACGATTCCGTCATCCCGGCACTGTTATTTTCATTGAATTCACTTAACCCAGATGAATTTGCTAAACTCAACTGAATGAGTTCCACACTTTCATTTAGACCGTGGGAAATCCCGTTAGCAACACGTGGGTTACATCATCCGAGGTATTCCCGATCATTCAATGAGAAGTTTTAATTTATTTGTAATTGTAGTTTTGTTGTTCTGTTGGTGATTAAATTTTGAGTTGCTTTATGTTTTGAAATGTTGTGGCGGTGAATTTTAACTTCCAGTGATTTTTAATTTAGTTTTAGTATCAGTTCAGGGACTACCCTAAAGGTTTTGGTTTTCATGCAACAGTTGTTTATCATGCAAGAAAAGAAAAATATAGTTCATGTAAATAAATTGCAATAAAGTAAATTGCAATAAAATAAAAGCGTACCTGGAGGGTCTTCCCATCATCCCAAGCTGCACTTAAAACACATGTTAAGGCATTTAATTATTTCAACAAGTATCTAGGTAAAGCTAAGGGAGAGGTTTTGGTTGTCTACCAAAGTTCTACTCCTATAGCTAGTCATCTCCTATGACGTCTAGGTTCTTGTGTTTTGGTTTAAGGATGATTTTCTTCATCAAAGAAATAATTAAATTCAATTGTTCTTATAAACACCCTATCATATTGAGGAAGTGCTTAAGACGAGTCTTAAACATCTTTTCAATACATATATGATTGTTTTAAGTTCAAGAGAATTTAATTATACAAGTGAATTAATCATCCAGGGGTTTAAGTTTTGTACTCTTGCACAGTGAACTAGGACAATTGAATATCCTATAAGTGAAGTAACACTTCACTTGATACCTCATTTAAGAGTTATAACAATAAGAGCTTTAAAAGGGCGAATCAACTTATTAAGTATTTTAATGATTTAAACTTAATGATTTAATCTTAATTTTGACTTAATTATAGAAAATTAGTTTAAGTTTGGAATAGTGTTCAAGTTATTTTAGATTTAATTCTTAATGATTTCATTTAGGTTTGTTGTTAAATGATTTTAATTTAATTTAATTCAATTTAATTTTAATTCAATTTAATTTAATTTTAATTTAATTTGATTTAATTTTAATTTAATTTGATTTTATTTTAATTTAATTTAATTTAATTAAATTTAATTTGATTTAATTTAATTTTAATTTTATTTAATTTAATTTAATTTAATTTTAATTCAATTTTAATTTAATTTAATTTTAATTTTATTTAATTTAATTTAATTTTAATTTAATTTTGATTTAATTTAATTTTAATTCAATTTTAATTTAATTTAATTTAATTTAATTTAATTTAATTTAAATTAAATTAAATTAAATTTAATTTAATTTTAATTTAATTTAATTTAATTTTAATTTGGATTATTATTTTAATCTTTTAATTAAGAATTAAGTATTATTAAAGTGATTTATTTAGGGATTTTTAAATTAAAGAACAAATATCCTCTTAATAATATCCCTACTTTAATAATTCCAATTTCTATTATTCTTCCAAAATTTCAATTAATTAATTAATTAATGTTTTATTTTAATTATAGTTGAAATGGTTAGTAGGTTTCTACCCTCAATCATTTAAGTTTCAATCATCCAAAATCAGTTTAAAATCAAATATTTTACCCTCCCTTTTTGATTAATCCTAAAATTTTAATTAAGGGTTGAAATTTTTAATTACCCTTTTGCCCTTCGAGCTTAATAATTCTATAACTCACTAAATTAAGCTCAAATGAACTTGAAATTTTTATGTAACCTCAGTCACATCACAATTAAGACATTAGAGGAGAAATTGTGATTTTTCTGTATTTAATTTATTTATGTAATTATTTTTAATGGAAAATAGGGGTTTTCAAGGAAAATTCAATAACATGACCAAGGAAATGTTTCTATTCTTAAGAAAATTATGGGATATTCCTAATGACCAGAGAACTATTTGGACCAATTTTGGTGATTTTTTGAATAATATTTTATTTATTAAAATTATTTTGAATTTTGGAGTATTAATTAATTTTAAAATAAAATTAAAGTTGAAAAATGGATTTTATATTTTTATTAAATCTCTCTGACCTCAAGGAGTCCATAGAAATAAAATTTATATTTTTCTAATTTTTCTTTGATTTATTAGAATTATTTTAGTGAAACGGTTGGAAAATACATTTTTTAATATTAAAAATTACATTAAGCCTTTAAAATTCAATATCTTATCCTAGGGACTTAAAAAAAATATTTGGTTTGTTCCTAAGTGATTAGAATTCAAAATGTAACATTTTGGTGATTTTTAATATTTTTAATATTTTTATTATTTTTTAATTATTAAAAATATTAAAATAATGATAAAAATCAACTTTTTTAGAAAATTATAATTTTAATTTTTCTAAGTTCCTCTGATATTAGAGAAGCTCCAAAACCATTTTTGTGAATTTTTGAAAAGTATTTTGTGAGTTATGAATTTTTAAAGTTTAATTTTATCCATTTTGCTTAAGAGTCTTAATCAACCTATTTGGTGGGGTTAATGAACTGAAATTGACTACAAATTTTTATGTGGTGTTCTCCTATCCCTAAAGGATAGTGGAGAATTGTTTTTAAGTTAATTTGATGAGTGGTTAACCCTAATTAATTCAAATTCAATTTTGGGTGTTTAGGCCAATTAGGGTTGTTCAAAGTGAAATAGCTCAAAAATTATTTTTCCTAGTTTCCTCTGGTCACAAGAAACATCACCAAATTTTCCTAGAATTTATTTCTCAACATGCTAATTATTGGAATTAAAATACTCAAAACAGTAACATGAACTTGAAAAATCAATAACTTCTCATAGGGATGGCATCTGACCTTGGAAAATTCAGGGAATGTTCCCAAGTTTACAGGCTTCAAAAGCCCTATGGTCTCATGCCATGGTGAATTTCCTATATGCATGGAGAATTAAAATAATTTAGAGAGTAAATAAATCATTAAAAATAAAATACTCAATAAAATTACTTGATTTCCTTTCCACCTTATTCTACTCTGTTCACTGAGCAAGAGGGTATTTTTATTATATTTTTATGATTTTTCTACACAAAGTTATGCATTTTTGAAGTTTAGGGTCAAAAATAAATAAAATATTTCATTTTCCCGCTCAATCGCCACGTGTCGCTCCCTGATTTGCTGACGCGGTTTTGTTCATGGATGCAGCTGCCATCCAACTCCATCAGCTTCTCTCCCCTAGTTCTATTCACCCAAAACCGTCCAACTTCAAACCTTGATATCTCCCTCGATTCTCAACGAAATTGAATGAATTTTTTTTAAAATGATCATCTAATCGAGTAGCAAACATCTATATGGTGATGATATACTTAGAACGTGTGAATAATTACAGAAAATTAAAACATGCTCGATTAGAGGAGAAACAATATGATACCTTTGTCCAAGAGGTGAGGCCTAAATTGGAAATGATTGGATTGAGCTTAGGAGTGCTTAGAGAAGCTTTGGGAACAATTTGGCAGAGTTTCACCAAGGTAATCTTTTTTTTTATCTCCTTCACTTGGTCATGGAGGTGGGGTTTAAATAAGGAAGGTTATGGTGGAGCTTGGGTGGCCATGAGGGTTGGCTTGGTTCATTCATCAAGGTTTTTTGGCCGAGAAAAACTCACATGATTGAGCTTGATCTTGGTGCAATCAATTGGATTATGCCATGTGTAAAGTCAAGGATTTAAATGACATGGGTGTAAGGAGCATTTTTGGTCCAATTTGGGTCAATTCATGGTTTTGGCTTGGTTCACTCACCAAGGCTTGATTTGGGCCGATGTGAGATCATTCGGGTCGACCTCACATGTGTGGTGAAGTCCCCATCCAAGGTGAGGTGGCCAATTTTGGTTAAAGTGTATCATGAATGGGGTTAAAAAAGGTTTAGTGAAGGCTTAGGAAAGGCTCCCTCTCCTTGCCATAAGTGGCATGGTGAGGTGGAAAGGGTTCCCCATGGCTTGCATATGGCTTATGCATGGCTCCATGACTTCATTTGGCTTGCTCGTGGCTTGGGGAAAAGGTTGGCTCACTTGCATGGAAAAGAGTTATTTGGAATTTTGAAAACCTTGGATTCCATTGATGGGATTTGTCATGATGCTACAAATGGGTTGATTTCATGATGGTTTAAGACTTTGGTCAAATAGGATTATCAAAGGAATGATGAAGAAAAGGTATCATGTTGGCTTGGGAATGGACTTTGGGCTTTTAAAATTTGGTAAAGGTGGGCTTTTAAAATGGTTTAAGGGAATGGGCTTTTTGATCAAAAAATTTGTAAAGGGCCATGCCAAATAAATGTTGGGTTTAGTTTAAGAATATGTCATGAGTGATTTAAAACAAATTTGGAGTGATTTGGGATTGAATTGGGTTGGATTTGGGTTTATTTGGTAAAGGGGCTAAGGTGGGCCAAATTGGGCTAACTTAGGCTAAGGTTGGGCTAATGTTGAAATTGATGTAAAATTGATGTTGAGAAATGTTTAGGAGAATTTTATGAAGAGTTTTCAACTTTGGTTGGGGTTCAATCTTGGGATTTGGGCCTATTTGGGTTCATGGTGAATTTAGGCCAATTTAAGGAATTTTGGGTTTGGGTTGAATTTGAGTAAGGTTTGGGTCCAAATTTTGGGTAAATTATGTTAGTTTTTTGTTTATGGAGATGTTAGGGAAGATTTAGAAAAGGTTTGGGGTTAATTGGGATTGAATTGGGTTTGTTTGAGCTAGGTTTAGGTCATGGGTCAAAATTGGGCCTTAAGCTTTTAAAATGAAATTGGATTCAAATGCCAATCAAATTAGGCTTGAATTTGGTCTAGATTGATATTGGGGATATTGAATTGAAGTTTAGAATTGAATTGGACAAAAATTGAGACCAATTGGGGTGATTTGGTTTGACATTGGGTTCATTTGGGTTTAAAATGAGATAAATTGGGGGTTTTTGGTAAAAGTGGGGTAAATTGACAAAATTGGCCCATGGTGTAGTTGGACAAAATGAAATTGGGAATATTTGTGATTTTCTGGAATTTTCTGGAATTTTCTGTAAATTTTCTGAATTTTTGCATTTTTGGGTCAAGAGGGGTATTTTGGTAATTTGGAGGGTATTGGGGGATACTTTTGGAATTTTTGGTATTTTTGGCTATGGATGATCAGTTTGATTGGTGAGGAAATGTTCAAGGTTAATTTTGGGGAATTTTGGGTGATTTGGAAATTTTGGAGGATTTGGGCAATTTTAAGGGCTTTTGGTAGGTTTGATAGGTGTAGGGTCCCCGAGGCCAAAAATTGAAATTTTGGAAGAATGAAGATTGATCAAATATGAGTGAAATGGAATCATTTTGGTTGAGCCATGAAGTTATTTTAAGCCTATATGAGCCATGAGAAGACTCATTTGAGGCATTCACTATGTTGTTTCTAACCCTCTTAACCAGGGGCTTAGGGGTTAAGGTTCATCCATATGAATTACCTACATGAGTCAAGGAGTCAAGTTGGGTATGGGTGTGGTTTTAGGATTTGGATTGTGTGTGTGAGAGTGTAGAGTATGAGTGTAGTGAGTGTGTAAGTCAACCCTCACCAGACCAAGCCACCCAGGGTGGTCCTTAGGCCAAAGAGTCTTATAGGGAACTCATCCTTTAAAACTTCACTTTTGATCTCAACCCTCTTGGTGATTAGGGGTCTACAATCAAGCTTGTGGGGTTTACAGGGAGGCAAGAAGTTGTTCAAATTTCTAAGGGATGGGTCCCAATTCTAGTCCTCTAAGATAGTCAAAGGAAAAGCATAAGGCTAGATCCTAAACACTAAAGAGGGAAGAGAAGACCTCATCAAAAATGGGGTCAACAAATGGACCCCTAATAGGTGTGGAGTGCTAACCAAACACATCGCCCGTATTGGCGTTGACCGAAGAGATCAACAAAACCAACACAGATGTCCAAGTGACAAACTTAGGACGAAGTGGAAGAATTTCCGCTGGAGAGTATCAGGTAAATCTCCAAGACTGAAGATTCCAGAACTCTCGCTGGGGAAAAAGGAGGTGAATTTCATATCACAAGATTTTAAGAGATTGGATCTTAGACTCGTTTCATTTTTTATTTCAAGTTTTAATTTTGAGTTTGAATTTCGATTTGAGTTTCAATTTTGGTTTTATGCGGAGAAAAGAGTAGGGCGGAAGCCTATCCCAAGAGCTGAGAATTGCAAAGAATAGGCTGAAATGGGAGTACGGCGGAAGCCTATACCGAGTGCTGAGAATTGTTGAGAAGGGAGTGGGGCGGAAGCCTATCCCGATTGCTGAGAATATGCTGAGATGGGAGTACGGCGGAAGCCTATCCCGAATGCTGAGATCGTCGAGAAGGGAGTAGGGCGGAGCTCTATCCCGAATCGTCGAGATTCGCCGAGATAGCAGTAGGGCGGAAGCCTATCCCAAATGCTGAGATTGCTGAGAAGGGAATAGGGAGGAAGCCTATCCCGAATGCTGAGATTGTTGAGATGGGAGTACGGCGGAAGCCTATCCCGAATGCTGAGATTGCTGAGATGGGATTACGGCGGAAGACTATCCCGAATGCTGAGAATCGTCGAGAAGGGAGCACGGCGGAAGCCTATCCCGAATCGTCGAGATCGTCGAGATGGGAGTAGGGCGGAAGCCTATCCCGAATGCCGAGATTCGTCGAGATGGGAGTACGGCGGGAGCCTATCCCGAATGCCGAGATTGCTGAGATGGGAGTACGGCGGAAGCCTATCCCGAATGCTGAGATTGATGAGATGGGAGTACGGCGGAATCCTATCCCTAATGCTGAGAATGAAGAATTTTGTTGAAATTTATTTATGCAGAGATTGAGGGAAATTTTGCTGAGGTCCATGGGGAATTTTTTGCTGAGATTCAGTTTATGCAGTGGTTGTGAAAGATTTTGTTGATATTTGATTTATGCTATGACTATGAAGAATTTTATTGAGATTTGGATTTAGCGGGAGATCGAAATGAGATATGAAAATGTTCCATATCCCATGGGAATCAATCAAAGTCTGATTACTTGGCAAAGGGTACAAACCCATGCCATCTGAATCAAATTGAAAATTCTTCGTGATTCTGAAATCATCCCGAGAGAGGGTTTCAAAGGAGATCTGGAATATATCTTAATTTGAAGAAGGATTGGAGGATTTGAAAAGATGGACTTAAACTGGAATTCAATTTGAGCTTTAGATTTGTTTTGGTTGTCCTTTAACTATCCCATTTTTTTATTGTTTATTTGGTGTTCATGTGGATTTGAAATTCTTTTTAATGTTTGGATTTTTATGAAAGAAAGTTCTTATTTATTTTCCTTTTCTTTTCTGTTCTTTGTTCGAAGTTCATTTAACTTTAATGGCGTTTCTCAGTCAATTTGCACAAAAAGAGGTGAAGTCAAAATGTGACTTGGTCACTTTCATTCCAATCTTGTTGAAGATACATCATACAACTCGATCTGAAATATTTCTCATACAATCCATGACTCAAAACGGACTGTGTATGATCCTTGTTGATCCATCCAAAAAGTGTCTGTTAAATCCATGTCTGAATAATGAGATACACGGTCAATAACATCACCTTCGAAGCCATCCTTGGTAGGAATGCCACATGGATGTGCATTGGAGGTGTGCTATTTCCCGTGTAACTCACAGCTCGTAGGGCCGGAGACTCTCCAATTCTGGATCTGGCTGGAAGTGGTATGGTGCCTTTCTGTCGTCCATCCTTCTAAAAGTGACGGAGATCCGCTCCACTGGTACTCCCGGTATACAATGTTTCGCGATGTATGCTCCATTTCCTTCTAATATCATGACGGAACCTACCGGAAGTGGTATCTCCACCGGCCCTCGGAACTTACCCGGGCCTGCTAACTGGAGGTCAGATCCGAACATGATATTGCATTGGTTGACAAATGAAACTGTGCAAAAAGGTCTGACAAAGTCATGGTGGTCTAGGTGTGGAGGTATGCAGTCGCCCTTCTGATAAATGTTGATGATGCAACTGTTGGGTATGCAGTCTGCTGGCAGTACCCGCCATGTTATCATTCTTTTCACCATTCTTTTAATTATTCTCAGCATTGGATCCACCTCACCGTGACGGCGTATCCCTGGTGGATTTCCTTTTCTGTCCTCTACGAAGTTATAGCAACATCCGCATTGTATTGTGACTCTTCCTTTCCCCGGCATCCATTTCTCGGGGTTCCGAATAAGTCTTTTCTCTCGGACGGCTCGCTCGACCCATCTTCTGAAGTTCTAAAATGCAATCCACAATCTGATGTTGCTCGTACTCTGAGAATACACCTGTGTGTAACTCGAGGCCTTCCAAAATGTTGATTCTTTTGCCCTAATCCTTTCAAAGTATTCGAAAGTCTTCTTCTCAACATTTTGCATTCTTTCTAGTTCATATTCTGGGATGATTTGCAAGTGAGGATGCCTAGTAACGTATTGCGGGATGTATGGCTCAATCCCGTCACGTTCCCCTGCATACCTTGGCTCCTCGGGGATTGTCTCTATCGGAACATCCTCCGGGGTTGCTTCCGCAACAAGGTTCTTCAGATATGGTATCTTTGCCCGGCGTTGAGGCACTGATTCTATCTCTGTCCTTCTTGGCACTTCTCCGATCTGTTCTGATTCTCTCGATGTTGACTTTCTTCTTTCTGGTTCCTGATGAACCGGTATCTTTGAAATGTGTGTGACTGCGAAGGCGACTGTTTCCTCATGTTGATCTGCTGCAAGTTTAGTCAACATCTTGCGGATACGGCGATTTTTATTCCTTCTTTGAGTAGCAGTGAGCGTAGCTCTCCTTACTTCTTGAATTTCTGCTGGCGCGGCGCTGACGAGCCTGCCCTCTGCCGTGGCAACTACTGACTTGATTTTCTTTCTTTCTTCGGTGTTTGCCTTTCTTCTCTTGTTGCTGGTTTGGTGGCTTGGGCCACCCATCTTCATTACTGTCTGGCTATGAAGCTCCTCTCGGTCCACTCGGTACCCGGTCATTTTTTTCATATCGTAGGCTCGGCCGGTGTGAAGTCGGAATCAATTTCTATCATCGCTCCATCCTTCACCCTCTTTTCATCGAGTGCGAGACTCACACTATTTTTAAAGTTTAGGACCAACCGCCCGTTCGACATTTCCCCGCGAAGAAAACAAGGAAAGGATCGGGGTCGTACTAAGAACAAGAACATTAAGAAATTATTTATCACTGAAGATTCTTATTCACTTATTCCAATTTTAATTTTTAAGGAGAATAGGAAAAGATAAAGAAAGATCAGGAAAAAGATTTGATTTGAAAGGATGGGTAAAACTTTATTATTATGATTTCACATATTTTATTTTTAGAACATATTTTATTTTATCCATTTTTATGTTTTTAGGTTCGGACCCAGTGACAAAGTGATTGCTTCACCCGTGTTTCTAGGGATAAGGCTCTATTTTAGAGACCACCCTTTGAAACATCAGGTTGCATAATACTTCTTCAAATATCGTCCATTGATTGGAAGCATTTGTCGTTCTCCTTGGCAATTCACAAGTTGGTAGGAGCCTCCTAAGTAGACTACCTTGACCACAAACGACCCTTCCCAAGTCGGTTCAAATTTGCCTCCTATCATGCGATGTGTAAGAATAGGTCTTCTGAGAACAAGAACTAAGTCACCAACCTTGAAAGTTCTCTGGCGGACCAGTTTATCATGGGCCTTGATCATCTTAGCTTGGTACAGTTCCAAATTTTGTTGCACAGTAAGTCTTTTTCCTTCCAAGTTTTCCAGTTCTTGCAGTCGTAATCTGGCATTTTCTTCTGTTGTAATTTTATTTGCAACTGCAATCCTGAGTGATGGAAGCTGGACTTCCAATGGTAATACTACCTCGCACCCGTACACTAAAGCATAAGGCGTAAACTGAGTAGAAGTCCTGAAAATCGTCCTGTAGGCCCATACGGCTTCTAACAACTTCTATTGCCAATTTCTCTTGTTGCCATCCAAAGTTTTCTTTAAAATTTGAATGAGAGTTTTATTAAAAGCCTCGACCAAGCCATTTGCTCTTGGGTAGTAGATTGCTGAGTATCGCCAATCGATTCCATGTCTTCTGACAAAATTGTTAATTTTTGTGCTTCTGAATGCAGACCCATTATCTGAAATGATTCTGCGCGGTACTCCGAAACAGTAGACGACTTGATTTTTGAAAAACTGTAGCACGTGGTGTTCCTTTACTTCTCTGAGTGGAACCGCTTCGCCCATTTAGAAAAGTAGTCTGTAGCTGCAAGGATGAAGCGATGTCCTCTTGAAGAAGGTGGTTCCATCGGACCCACTATATCTGTGCCCCACACTCAAATGGCCACGACACAATTGTCGGATGTAGCACGTTTGGAGGTTGGCGTAGAACCACTCCGTGCACTTGGCACTGGTGATAACTTTTGGCAATCGTCATGCAATCGGTCATCATCAAGGGCCAGTAATACCCTAGTCTTTTAATCTTCATCTTCATTTTCAGACCCGACTAATGAGTGCCACAAAGTCCTGAATGCACTTCTTTGAAAATTTCACGAGCCTCGGACCCGTTCAGGCATCTTAACCACATTTGATCAAAAGACCTTCTGTATAATGTATTGTTTATTAATGCGTACGACAGAGCTCTTTTCTTGATTTGATGTGCTAATGACTTATCGTCTGGTAATTTCCCTGTTTGCAGGTAGTCTATTAGTGGTTGACGCCAATCTTTTGTGTTTTCCGTCACTGCTGCAACTGATTCTTCTGCTTTTTCTGATTTTTGTATCATATCCATGTCGAGCTGTGATAGGACCTATCGTCCTTGAACTAACACTTCAACTGACTCATCTTGTAAGCAGGCAAATTCTTTTGCAAGGCGAGCTATCTTATCTGCGAGAGCATTATCTCTTCTGAGGATCTTGTAGATTGTTACATTTGGAATTTGTTCCAACAGTTTCATAGCGTACTGAAAGTATTGCTCGAGTCTTGGCTTTAAAATTCTGTATTGTTCGGCGATCTGTTGAATGATCAACTGAGAGTCTCCGTAGATATTGATATCCCTTATTCCCATTTGAATGGTCAGTTCTAGTCCTGTTATGAGGGCTTCGTATTCTGCCTCGTTGTTTGTACACGGCTTTGTGAAGTGGTAGGAGTATCTTAACATCCCCCGCTCTGGTGTTATAAAGATTAGTCTGATTCCTGCCTTATCGGGCACTATCGTTTGCAATTCTTTATCTTTCTGTGCTGAGGATGCTTCGTCGAAGTATAGTTCCCAACGTCTATCATCAGTGTCTTTTAGGCTCATTATCTGCTCGTCTAGTAAATAGTCGTCGAGAGGCGAATCTGTCGGTAAAGGGTGCACTGCAAGGAAGTCAGCTAGAACTTGTCCCTTTACGGCACGAAGAGGAACGAAAGTTATGTCGAATTGCAATAGTATCATTGAACACCTGGCAAGTCTACCAGAAAGTGTTGGACGATTCATCAAATATTGAACGGATTAACTTTCGAGATGAGGTTGACCTTATGAGAGAGCATGTAATGCCTGAGTTTCTGTGCGGCGAAGATCAGGGCTAAAAAATGCATCTCAATTGGAGGATACTTGACTTCCATCGGAATCAAACGACGGCTTAAGTAGTATAGAGCATTTTCTTTTCCCTCATCATTGACCTGGGCTAGCAGGGCTCCAAGGGAGTCGTCTAGAGCCGTGGTATAAAGTATCAACGGTCTACCTGAGACTGGGGCTGCTATGACAGGAGTTGTCATTAAGTATTGCTTAATGTCCTTGAAAGCCCGTTGGCATTTCTCTTCCCAAACGAATTTGGCGTCCTTTTTAACTAATGCCGAGAAGGGCTGACACCTACCTGACAAGTTCAAAATAAAGCGTCGAAGATATGCCAGCTTCCCTTGAAAGGATCGTAGCTGTTTTAAGGTTTTGGGATGCGGCATTTCTAAGATAGCTTTAATCTTTTCCGGATCAATTTCAATCACGTGATGTCGGACAATGAATCCTAAGAATTTCCCGGAGGTAACGCTGAAGGCGCATTTTAAGGAATTCATCTTAAGGTTGTATTACCTTAGTCGCTCGAAGACAATTCTCAAATCATACAGGTGATCTTCCTTCAGTTTGCTTTTGATGACCACATCGTCCACATAGCACTCGACTTGGTTGTGAATGAGATCATCAAAAATCTTTGTCATTGCTCTTTGGTATGTTGCTCCTGCGTTCTTTAGTCCGAATGGCATTACTGTGTAGCAATACACTCCGATCGGCGTTCTGAATGCCGTGAGCTTTTCGTCTTCTGGTGCCATCTTTATCTGGTTGTATCCTGAAGATCCATCCATGAAAGAGAATATTTCATGTGTCGAAGCGATGTCGATCATTAAATCTAGAATTGGTAGTGGAAATTCATCCTTCGGACATGCTTTGTTCAAGTCTCTGAAATCCACGCAGAGTCTGATCTGACCATTCTTCTTCCTGACTGGTACAACATTGGCTAGCCAAGTAGGGTATTGTTCTTCATGGACAAATTTAGCGTTGATTAGCTTCTTAACTTCAGCTATTACTTGTTGTTCAATTTTCAAATGCATTCTTCTGGAAGCTTGTCTGACTGGAACAGAAGTAGGATCCACTCCTAGCCTGTGAACTGCGACTTCTGGAGCAAATCCTGGAATTTCATCGTAACTCCAAGCAAAACAGTCCTTGAATTCCATTAATAGCTTGATCATTTCCTAGGAATCTTCTTTATTGAGTAAGGAGCTAACAAAGGTTAGTCTAGGATTTTCGCTAGTACCTAAGTTAACTTCCATTAACTCATCTATTGTAGATTTGATTTCTTCTTCAAATTCTGGTGGAACATCTCCGATTGGTAGTTCTTCGAGGTCCTCTGAAGCTTCCAAGCAGTCTTCATTAGGTTCGCAAGTGAAAACCAAACAAAATTCTGTATCGTCAACTGGACCTACTGTGCCGAATCCGAGACCATGTTTTGAATTGGGAGGCCGACTGGCATTATTCCATAATTTTTCGAAGTGTTGTGATCGGCCTTTTGTCCATTGTCGAGGTAAGACACCGCGCCGAATTAAATTTTGAACACGAGGAGAGTACCACTCAAAAGGTAATTCCATTAATTCGGAAGAAGTGACATCTTCAAATTGTACATCGTTTTCGGTATTGGAAGAAAAAGTGCCACGATAAAATTTGATTGGCTTTGCACCGCTGCTATGTACTTCTTTGACCACCATACCCTCGATCTTACTAGACTGGATCGGGGTCAGGGTCATAGTGTGTACATAGTGGTTAATCTTCTCTTACATTGATTTATAGTCTTCATTCTTTTCATCTTCGAGAGAAATCTTGAATTGTGGTTTCTTCAGGTTTATTGTAGCTGCTTCATTCTTGACTTCCTCTTCTTCCTCAGAGCTGTTCTCCCAATCAACGTTGATCACCGGCTTTTTCTGTCCAACTGTCCCAGTGTCTCTTCCATGACCTCGTCCCCGGCCTCGACCTCGGATGCGAGTTCTGGAGAAACCTTCACCATCTCACCGTAAGGGAGTGGTGAGTGACTCTTGGACTAGAACTTCAAACTCTTCATTGTCTCGAATTTCTTTTGCTTCATTTTGCAAAGTGTTTCTGGAGAAGATTGTTTTCTTTGGAGGTGCGTAATAAGTTGCATCTTCATGGATTCCAATCTCATGTACGGAGAAAGGTTGCAAATCACCTTTAATGCACTGTTCTCCTCCTTCGTAGTATTTTATGCACTGATGCGGAGACGATGGTACCATCCGGTTTTCATGGATCCACGGCCGGCCCAGTAGAGCGTTGAATGATGTCTTAGAGTCAATTATGTGGAATTTTGCGGTTGTCTTTGCTAAGCCACCTGTCTTCATCAACAGTGTTATTGATCCAAGAGCTCTTTCTCCTTTCTGGTTGAATCCTCTTAGTAACACCTTGTCCGCTTCAAGCTCGCGAGCATCAATTTCCAAGTATGCTAGCGTCCGAAGATTCATTATGTTGATTGACGCTCCTGGATCCACCAATACTCTAGAGAGCATAAACTTTCCGATTGTGACTGAAATGTACAACGGTCGGTTGTGATTGGCTGTCCCAAGTAGTAGATCACTGTCCGTGAAGGTAACACCTCGTTGTTCCTTTAACGAGCAAACCTCGTCTAAGGAATCTCCGGCCATTTGAGCTAAACAAATCTCTGGATCAAGTAAGGCCTTGATCAGAGCTTCCCTCATCTCTTTTGATAAGATGAGAGCGTCGTAGATGCTCAGTTTGGCTGGTAGTTTCCTAAGATGGGCTAGCACGTTATAGTCCACTTTTTTACCATGTGTCTCAGTTTCTTCCCGAATGGGCAATTCTTCTGTTGGGGTTGACATCTTGATGAATGTCTTCTTTGTCATCGTGATTCTCAAGGTTGTGTATGATTTGAGAATTGTTATTTGTACCGGAATCGAGATCCGGATTAGATTGGTTGTCGTTAGTTACGTAATCTTTAGAAACAGTCAAAACGTAGTCAACTCCATAACTCTTATCATTATAAGATCCCACCGGAGCGAGCAAATAATCATAAAGAGTCAGAGGTTCGAGGAATTTTTTCCCCTAATCGAAAACAACCATCCTAGGATAAGCAGCCCCTAGTCTAGCCTTAGGAGCCTCGGTCCTTTCTTCTTCTACGATCTCCTTCTTTCTATGATCTTTTCTTCCTGGGGCGGTTCTTCAATTGCAAGCGATAACGCCGACTTGACAGGTTTCAGACTTTGAGTTGAAGCATGCGCCGAAGCGGTTTGGATGCGATCCAAAATTTTCTTCGATGACTTCGTCCAAGAGGTACTCCATCCCTCATCAGTCATGTAAGGGTCTATCAGAACAATGGGATCCGTTGAAATAACATTGACAAAACCTCCTTTCTGGGGTTCTTTCATGTATTCTTTTGGGATCGTTATGTTCCCTTTTCGGAGATTGTTTTCAAGCCAACTTTTGAAGGTGATGCAATCCTCTATCTTATGTCCAAGCATCTGGTGGTAAGGGCAGTAGTTGGGATGGTCTTTCTTGTTGACTTCTTCTGGCTTCCTGGATACTGGCAGTCGGAAGTCCGAAGTTTTCACCAAATTGATGAACATCTTTGGCACTGCCTCATTCTTGAACGAATACTCTCTGTTTATAAGCTCCTTTAACGTGCGCTGTGGGCAAGGCGGTTGCTCATATTGTTGAGTTGGCTGATAACCGGGTTGAGGTTGTTGGTAGTTCGCTGAGGTTGTTGATAGCTAGGCTGCGGCTGTTCCAGCTGTATTTGCATTGGCTGCTTGCCCTTATCGACTGCCGCAACGATCCGGGATTTCTTTTCAAATGTGTTCACGAGCTTCGTTTGTCTCGTTTTGTCGACGAAACTTAGTTGCTTCGCTTCTTCTTGCAAGCTTCCGGCCTTGCTTAACAACTTCTCGAAAGTCTTAATTGTAAATCCCTTAAGGAGAAGTGCTATCGGGCCGTGAATGCTTTTAAGCAAGATACCGACTACATGCTGCTCTTGTAGCTGTGGCTCACACTTCATGCTTAGATTTCTCCATCGAAGTATGTAGTCCACTAAAGTTTCGTTCGGTTTCTGTTTCTCCACCACTAAGTCACCAATGGTGATATGGTGCTGAGCTCCGGCAAACCGTTTCACGAAGAGGTTTTCCAATTCTGAAAATATCTTTACCAAACCATTCGGTAACTCTGCGTACCAATCGAAGGCGATCCCTGACAGGCTGCTGACGAATTGTCGGAAGAGTAAGGCGTCACTCCCACCGGCGTTACAACAACAAGCGCAAAAATGTGCAACATGCTATCGAGGGTTTCCGGTACCATCAAAAGTCTTGAACAGAGGTTGTACGAAGCCTTTTGGGTATTACACTGCATCAAATTCTTCGGGGTAAGGTCTACCCGTCTGAATGGATGCTCCGCTCTTAGACTATGCTAAGGCTTCTCGCACCTGTTGTTCCACCATGTTCTTGATGTCCTTCTCTCGGAATCATATTCTGGTAGAATCTTTCTTCGGCCGATCGTCTCCGTTAACGGATGTAATCTCTTTTCCTCCGTCCGTAATATGAATAACTTCGGAGGCGTTTCTCTTGGGGGTTGATCCCGACTCCGAAGAGTGGCTAGGGCCGCAGCCATCTCTTCCATCCTTTTTGCCATTTCGAGAGATCGTATCATCTTTTTCTCGAATTTATGCTCTTAATGCTTCCGATTCATCTCTCTTCGCAACTGCCGGGCACCTTGCGAAGCCGACGATGCTCGTGTTTCAACCATGTTGATCTCCACATATTCGTCATCCATGAACTCGACGAGTCAACTTCATCTCCAAACTTTTCTTCTCTTTCTCTTGCTAATCATTGAATGTCAGTTCTTAGCTTTTCCATAGTGTCCTCCAATGGTCTTTTTCGTGCGGTTTCGTAGTTATCATGCGATGACTATTGGGTTTCCTTTTTGGGAGTCCCCTTTACTCCAGTAGCACTCTCTTCGGACTCGAGTCTCCTGACGAGACTTTCCTTTTCAGGTCATTGTTTCGGTCTCAATTGGCCAGTAGTAGGACGCCATACCATCCTTCTAGTAGCAGAAGGCCTAGGACCGGATGGTCTGTCGGCTGAATGCTGGAAGGTGGTATCCTCCCTGATCTGTAAACCTGAAACAACAACAGGTGGACTAGCCTTCATCTTCTTATTCGGCTTTTCTATGGCGATAACGGGTTCTACTCACAGCCCAAGACGGGACTTGGCTGGTACCCGCCCTATTCTTCTTAAAATTTCTGATACAGGACATTTCTCTTTCTTCGCTAACTTCTCGATCGCAGTCTGTAGTCGGGCAAATGGTTTAATCTTAGCCCTTTTCTTTCGGCTGTCGCTATAGTATGCGGGTCGAGGTAATGTAGAAGCAATCCTGCGGACATTTTCCTCGTCAGCTGCAGCGGAAAGGGGATGGAATTTACTTCCTTCCAAAAGCGGTGTATACTTAGGCAATGGTATGTACTCAGGTAGTGGTGTGTACTCAGGGATCTCTTCTAAGAAAGTGACTTCAACAGCTCTGGCCTTTTTGGCAATCTTTCTACTCCTATTTCTCCTCTGAGTCCGTGTTAGGGGTGAAACCCTCGAGCTGGAAACAATTTCAAAAATAGAAGGTCTCGCACGAAGATCTGTACCCTCCACGGTAACATGCTTATTACAAATTTGAACTTCCTTCCCCTTCAGTTTGGCGGAAGCCGGGGTAGGTGCAGAGACGACTATACCGGTGAGGGTAGAGATAACAGTTGTCCTATGGACAGTAGTATTCCTCTCAGCTGGAACCCTTTGCAGGGGAGTGAACTCTTGAGTTGACTTGAGGTTGAACTCGATTAAAGGTCTTTCAGTTTCAGATACTTTGTCTGTAAGTGTGAAAAGCGTAACGTCAGTGATCTTGACATTTGTGTTCTCGAATCCTTGCCCAAACTGGATGATCCCATTGTCGGGTAGCTCATCCTTGTAAACAGTGAAGTCCAGTCCATTGGTGAAGGAGAAGATCAGCTTTGGGGCAGACATCTTCTGCAAGGTAGATTCTGATTGTCAGTCCCAAGTTATGCTTCTTCTCATCAGGACAAGAAGAAAGGAATCGAAAAGTGTCCGAACACATTTTTGTTCATGTATTTATAAAAAGGAGTTATTTGTTAAAAATAGTCATTCATTAGAGGGTTTGTTTATTAGGAACGGAATGATCAAAGGCGTAGAGAAGGTAAGGAATCGATTCAGAATTGGAAAAGAAGAGAAAGTCTTATGCAGGACTTCTCGACTCGAAGGACCGCTCCTAAACTAACACCTATTGGGGGTCCACCCCACCTCAGAAAAGAGATAAAAGGATCTCAGAACCTCTTCATTTAGGTGTGTCTAAACAGTGGCTCCTAAATCCGAGAGGAGTTGGTTATACTTGTTCAAGACAGAAATGAACAGGGTATTCCAACGGAAGAATGATAGTTTGGTCCACTAGGTGTATGTGCTCACTACCGATTTATTAAAGCAAAACCATCTGATTAAAATGGAGAGAGAAACTAGATCCCCAGCGGAGTCGCCAGAAGTTGTCGGCAGATTTTTAGGTTATATGTTGTATTTTTGAAAAGGGGGTCGCCTACAGAAATTGTCGGCGAATTTTCATACTTTAAATTTTATTTAAATATATATATATTTTAAAAGATAACATTTGATTTTGAAAGTAATTTTAAGTTTAAAAGTTTTAAGATATGAAATCAAACCGATCTCACATCCCAAATAGTTTATATAAACGAGCACCACACCACAAACCGTGTATCTATCCCGAAGAATAGACACACTGCTTGATGATGGGGCTCGATTAAATAAACTAGGAGATTTGTGACATCCGTTTGGTCCGCGAACCAATTTTATAAGCCGACAAGTTCCCTCGCTTAACATAAAGGAATTAAGCAGGGTTTATATTACCTGGGTTCTTAAAGTTCCCTATAAGGGCAAGCCCCTATAGTTAATTACATCTTAAATGACGGGAATCATTTAAGAAAACTCTCGATAAGGATCAGTGGTTTTGCTCTCAAGAATTTCAAAGTTTAAGGTTTTCAAAGTATCGGATCTTGGAATTTTCAATTGGGAATGGATCAAATTTGGAACAAGTTTGTTTTAGGAGTCCAAAGGAAGAGAAGTAGGAGAAGCTGAGGATCCAAGAGGAATCTTGATGACTTCTCGACTATCCTATTGTTTGACTTAGATTTGAGAAAATCCTAATATTATCTTATGTTTCAATCTTGCCAATTTTAGTTAATTAGGACTTATATTCGTATGACACAGTCATGCAAATAGCCTCGAAGATGTGAGGGCTTATGTTGTACCAAACGACTACCTCAGAGTCCTAAGACCGGTTAAGGCTTAATTTGCATAACATTATTATGCAAATGCCTAACAAAAAGTTGAGGATTTATGTTGCACTAGGCAAACTACCTCGAAATCCTATGGCTTGGTTATTTTATTCTAAGAAAGTTTTGCTGAAGTAGGCTCAGGTTTTGCTGATGACGATGGTCGTGCCTGCCCACCATGCTCCGAGCTCCTTGTTGTTGCAAAGGTTTAGTTTTAGAAGTCATAAATCAGGAGATGAGAGAAGTGTTTTGGTTTAGAGAGAATCTTAAAATCCAAGTGTTTTTAATATATTAATTAAAACAAATCTTAAAGTTGGTTAAACATAACCGATTAAGATCCCACGGTTTCGTCATCCCGACATCGTTATTTTCATTGAATTCACATAGTCCAGATGAATTTGCTAAACTCAACTGAATGAATTCCACACTTTCATTTAGACCGTGGGAAATCCCATTAGCAACACGTGGGTTACATCATCCAAGGTATTCCCGATCATTCAACGAGACGTTTTAATTTAGTTGTAATTGTAGTTTTGTTGTTCTGTCGGTGATTAAATTTTGAGTTGCTTCATATTTTGAAATGTTGTGGCGGTGAATTTTATCTTGCAGTGATTTTTAATTTAGTTTTGATTTCAGTTCAGGGACTACTCTAAAGGTTTTGGTTTTCATTCAACAGTTGTTTATCATGAAAGAAAAGTAAAATATAGTGCATGTAAGTAAATTGCAATAAAGTAAATTGCAATAAAGTAAATTGCAATAAAATAAAAGCATACCTGGAGGGTCTTCCCATCATCCCAAGCTGCACTTAAAACACATGTTAAGGCATTTAATTATTTCAACAAGTATCTAGGTAAAGCTAAGGGAGAGGTTTTGGTTGTCTACCAAAGTTCTACTCCTATAGCTAGTCATCTCCTATGACGTCTAGGTTCTTGTGTTTTGGTTTAAGGACGATTTTCTTCATCAAAGAAACAATTAAATTCTATTGTTCTTATAAACACCCTATTATATTGAGGAAGTGCTTAAGACGAGTCTTAAACATCTTTTCAATACCTATAGGATTGTTTTAAGTTCAAGAGAATTTAATTATACAAGTGAATTAATCATCTAGGGGTTTAAGTTTTGTTCTCTTGCACGATTGAATCGGACATTTGAATATCCTATAAGTGAAGTAACACTTCACTTGATACCTCATTTAAGAGTTATAACAATAAGAGCTTTAAAAGGGCGAATCAACTTATTAAGTATTTTATTGATTTAAACTTAATGATTTAATTTTAATTTTGACTTAATTATAGAAAATTAGTTTATGTTTGGAATAGTGTTCAAGTTATTTTAGATTTAATTCTTAATAATTTCATTTAGGTATGTTGTTAAATGATTTTAATTTAATTTAATTCAATTTAATTTTAATTTAATTTAATTTAATTTTAATTTAATTTGATTTTAATTTAATTTAATTTAATTTAAATTAATTTAATTTAATTTAATTTAATTTTAATTCAATTTTAATTTAATTTAATTTTAATTTAATTTAATTTAATTTAATTTAATTTAAATTTAAATTTAATTTAATTTTGATTTAATTTAATTTTAATTCAATTTTAATTTAATTTAACTTAATTTAATTTAATTTAATTTTAATTTTAATTTTAATTTAATTTAATTTGATTTTAATTTAATTTAATTTAATTTATTTTAATTTAATTTTAATTTGGAATATTATTTTAATCTTTTAATTAAGAATTAAGTATTATTGAAGTGATTTATTTAGGTATTTTTAAATTAAAGAATAAATATCCTCTTAATAATATCCCTACTTTAATAATTCCAATTTCTATTATTCTTCCAAAATTTTAATTAATTAATTAATTAAAGTTTTATTTTAATTATATTTGAAATGGTTAGTACGTTTCTACCCTCAATCATTTAAGTTTCAATCATCCAAAATCAGTTTAAAATTAAATAAGGGTTGAAATTTTTAATTACCGTTTTTCCCTTGAAGCTTAATAATTCTATAACTCACTAAATTAAGCTCAAATGAACTTGAAATTTTTATGTAACCTCACTCACCTGTCAATTAAGACATTAGAGGAGAAAATGTGATTTTTCTGTATTTAATTTATTTATGTAATTATTTTTAATGGAAAATAGGGGTTTTCAAGGAAAATTCAATAACATGACCAAGGAAATGTTTCATTCCTTAATAAAACTATGGGATATTCCTAATGACTAGATGACCATTTGGACAAATTTTGGTGATTTTTTGAATTATATTTTATTTATTAGAATTATTTTGAGTTTTGGAGTATTAATTAATTTTAAAATAAAATTAAAGTTGAAAAATGGATTTTATATTTTTCTTAAATCTCACTAACCTCAAGGACTTCAAAGAAATAAATTTTATATTTTTCTAATTTTTCTTTGATTTATTAGAATTATTTTAGTGAAACAGTAGGAATATACATTTTTTAATATTAAAAATTACATTAAGCCTTTAAAATTCAATATCTTATCCTAGGGACTTAAAAAAATATTTGGTTTGTTCCTAAGTGATTAGAATTCAAAATGTAACATTTTGGTGATTTTTAATATTTTTATTATTTTTATTATTTTTTAATTATTAAAAATATTAAAATAATGATAAAAATCAACTTTTTTAGAAAATTATAATTTTAATTTTTCTAAGTTCCTCTAATATCAGAGAAGCTCCAAAACCATTTTTGTGAATTTTTGAAAAGTATTCTGTGAGTTATGAATTTTTAAATTTTAATTTTATCCATTTTGCTTAAGAGGCTTAATCAACCCATTTGGTGGGGTTAATCAAGTGAAATTGACTACAAATTTTTTTGTGGTGTTCTTCTATCCCTAAAGGATAGCGGAGAATTATTTTTAAGTTAATTTGATGAGTGGTTAACCCTAATTAATTAAAATTCAATTTTTGGTGTTTAGGCTAATTAGGGTTGTTCAAAGTGAATTAGCCCAAAAATTATTTTTCCTAGTTTTCTCTGGTCACAAGAAACATCACCAAATTTTCCTAGAATTTATTTCTCAACATGCTAATTATTGGAATTAAAATACTCAAAATAGTAACTTGAACTTGAAAAATCAATAACTTCTCATAGGGAATGCCTTTGACCTTGAAAAATTCAGGGAATGTTCCCAAGTTCAGAGGCTTCAAAAGCCCTATGGTCTCATGGCATGATGAATTTCCTATATGCATGGAGAATTAAAATAATTTAGAGAGTAAATAAATCATTAAAAATAAAATACTCAATAAAATTACTTGATTTCCTTTCCACCTTATTCTACTCTGTTCACTGAGCAAGAGGGTATTTTTATTTTATTTTTATGATTTTTCTACACAAAGTTATGCATTTTTGAAGTTTAGGGTCAAAAATAAATAAAATATTTCATTTTCCCTCTCAATCGCCATGTGTCGCTCCCTGATTTGCTGGCGCAGTTCTGTTCATGGATGCAGCTACCATCCAACTCCATCAGCGCCGTCCATTGGATACACGCCTGATCGGACTGCTGCTGCTTCTCTCCCCTAGTTATATTCACCCAAAACCGTCCAACTTCAAACCTTGATATCTCCCTCGATTCTCAACGAAATTGAATGATTTTTTTTTTAAAATGATCATCTAATCGAGTAGCACACATCTATACAGTGATGATATACTTTAAACATGTGAATAATTACAGAAAATTAAAACATGCTCTATTGGAGGATAAAAATTTGATACCTTTGTCCAAGAGGTGAGGCCTCAATTGGAAATGATTGGATTGAGCTTAGGAGTGCTTAGAGAAGCTTTGGGAACAATTTGGCAGAGTTTCCCCAAGGTAATCTTTTTTTTATCTCCTCCACTTGGTCATGGAGGTGGGGTTTAAATAAGTAAGGTTATGGTGGAGCTTGGGTGGCCATGAGGGTTGGCTTGGTTCATTCATCAAGTTTTTTTTGCTGAGAAAAACTCACATGATTGAGCTTGATCTTGGTGCAATCAATTGGATTATGCCATGTGTAAAGTCAAGGATTTAAATGGCATGGGTGTAAGGAGCATGTTTGGTCCAATTTGGGTCAATTCATGGTTTTGGCTTGGTTCACTCACCAAGGCTTGATTTGGGCAGATGTGAGATCATTTGGGTCAGCCTCACATGTGTGGTGAAGTCCCCATCCAAGGTGAGGTGACCAATTTTGGTTAAAGTGTATCATGAATGGGGTTAAAAAGGTTTAGTGAAGGCTTAGGAAAGGCTCCCTCTCCTTGCCATAAGTGGCATGGTGAGGTGGAAAGGGTTCCCCATGGCTTGCATATGGCTTATGCATGGCTCCATGACTTCATTTGGCTTGCTCATGGCTTGGGGAAAAGGTTGGCTCACTTGCATGGAAAAGGGTTATTTGGAATTTTGAAAACTTTGAATTCCATTGATGGGATTTGTCATGATGCTACAAATAGGTTGATTTCATGATGGTTTAAGACTTTGGTCAAATAGGATTATCAAAGGAATGATGAAGAAAAGGTTTCATGTGGGCTTGGGAATGGACTTTGGGCTTTTAAAATTCGGTAAAGGTGGGATTTTAAAATGGTTTAAGGGAATGGGCTTTTATGTTTCCAAATGGGCTTTTAGATCAAAAAATTTGTAAAGGGCTATGCCAAATAAATGTTGGGTTTAGTTTAAGAATATGTCATGAGTGATTTAAAACAAATTTTGAGTGATTTGGGATTGAATTGGGTTGGATTTGGGTTTATTTGGTAAAGGGGCTAAGGTGGGCCAAATTGGGCTAACTTAGGCTAAGTTTGGGCTAATGTTGAAATTTATGTAAAATTGATGTTAAGAAATGTTTAGGAGAATGTTATGAAGAGTTTTCAACTTTGGTTGGGGGTTCAATCTTGGGATTTGGGCCTATTTGGGTTCATGGTGAATTTAGGCCAATTTAAGGAATTTTGGGTTTGGGTTGAATTTGAGTAAGGTTTGGGTCCAAATTTTTGGTAAATTATGTTAGTGTTTTGTTTATGGAGATGTTAGGGAAGATTTAGAAAAGGTTTGGGGTTAATTCGGATTGAATTGGGTTGGTTTGAGCTAGGTTTAGGTCATGGGTCAAAATTGGGCCTTAAGCTTTTAAAATGAAATTGGATTCAAATGCCAATCAAATTGGGCTTGAATTTGGTATAGATTGATATTAGGGATATTAAATTGAAGTTTAGAATTGAATTGGACAAAAATTGAGACCAATTGGGGTGATTTGATTTGACATTGGGTTCATTTGGGTTTAAAATGGGCTAAATTGGGGGTTTTGGTAAAAGTGGGGTAAATTGACAAAATTGGCCCATGGTGTAGTTGGAAAAAATGAAATTAGGAATATTTGGGATTTTTTGGAATTTTTTGGAATTTTCTGGGAATTTTCTGAATTTTTGCATTTTTGGGTCAAGAGGGGCATTTTGGTAATTTGGAGGGTATTGGGGGATACTTTTGGAATTTTTGGTATTTTTGGCTATGGATGGTCAATTTGATTGGTGAGGAAATGTTCAAGTTTAATTTTAGGGAATTTTGGGTGATTTGGAAATTTTGGAGGATTTGGGCAATTTTAAGGGTTTTTGGTAGGTTTGATAGGTGTAGGGTCCCCGGGGCCAAAAATTGAAATTTTGGAAGAATGAAGATTGATCAAATATGGGTGAAATGGAATCATTTTGATTGAGCCATGAAGTCATATTAGCCTATATGAACCATGAGAGGACTCATTTGAGGCATTCACTATGTTGTTCCTAACCCTCTTAACCAGGGGCTTAGGGGTTAAGGTCCATCCATATGAATTACCTACATGAGTCAAGGAGTCAAGTTGGGTATGGGTGTGGTTTTAGGTTTTGAATTGTGTGTGTGAGAGTGTAGAGTATGAGTGTAGTGAGTGTGTAAGTCAACCCTCACCAGACCAAGCCACCCAGGGTGGTCCTAAGGCCAAAGAGTCCTATAGGGAACTCATCATTTAAACCTTCACTTTTGATCTCAACCCTCTAGGTGATTAGGGGTCTACAATCAAGCTTGTGGGGTTTGCAGGGAGGCAAGATGTGGTTCAAATTTCTAAGGGATGGGTCCCAATTCTAGTCCTCTAAGATAGTCAAAGGAAAAACCTAAAGCTAGATCCTAAATACTAAAGAGGGAAGAGAAGACCTCATAAAAAATGAGGTCAACAAACGGATCCCATTGTTCCGATAAACCCATACACTACTGATGATGGATGGAGTACTGTCTGGAGAAGATCATCGAAGAAAATTTTGGATCACATCCAGACCTCTTCGGTACGCGCTTCAACTTAGAGTTTGAAACCTGTCGAGCCGGCACTATCACTTGCGATTGAAGAACCGCCTCAGAAGGAGGAGAAGATCGTGGAAGAAAAGAAGACCAAGGCTCCGAAGGGTAGACTAGGAGATGCTTATCCTAGGATGGTTGTTTTTGATTCAGGGGAGAAATCCCTCGAACTCCAGACTCTGTATGATTATCTGCTCGCTCTGGCGGGATCTTATGATGATAAGGGTTATGGCGTTGGCTACGTTTTGACTGTTTCTAACGATTACGTAACTAGCGACAACCAGCTTAATCCGGATCTCGATTCCAATACAAATAACGATTCTCAAATAATACACAACCTCGATGACCACGACGAAGAAGATGTTCACTGACCCACAATTTTTTATTATGATATTTTTAATTTAATTGTAACGACGCCAAAAACTTGACCCCACTATTTTATATGTATAGAATTGTAATTGTTTATGTTGTGGATGCTACGCAAGTATACGTCTCGTATCAAGTAATACAGGGCTCTAGTGGAGTCCTGGTTATCTATCCCACAGGGAAAGAGAAAATTAAGTAACATCTAATTTTAAAATAATATAATAATTTTAAAATAGTATATGAAAATTTGGAATTCTAAATTTAAGCGCAATAAAGTAAACTAAGTATTTTAATTAAGTAACTTAACTAAGTAGAAAATTAATACGTATGGAAAGTGCTTGGAAATTAAACTAATTGCTAAATAAGTCTTAACTATTCAGAAAAAGTATCTTTCCCCTTGTTTAGAAATTTAAGTGATTGATGAATTTAAATAGATAATATTAAGGTATTGTGACAAATAGGAGCATTCCTATTCTTTACCCTTTGGTCCAGGTGTAAAGAATATTGACTAATCCTATGTTTGATTATCGAATCCGCGGCTAGGCCGGGAGGATACCGATCGCCACATCGTAGCTCCCACGTTCCCCTCGCCCGAGGGCTAACATCTACACTTCAGCTCTCAAACAATAGGACCGAATCGAATATTTTAGTCCGTCACACTAAAATGCTCAATTCTACGCCCAAATGATATTATTTCCCTATTTATTTGTACCTTCCTTCCAAGGCTTTTGAATTCCCGAATATCGGATGTAATTTTTACTATAGTTGATAATCAACATATTTTAACAAATCAAATGGCCAGTTTGAAAGTAAATTAAGTTTTAAGTAAAAATTATCACAATTTATTAATATATATAAAAATACTTCTATTTTTAGTTCATCAAGTCACTTAATTTCATAACAGGGAGAATGACTAATAAACTACTCAAAATGCATGTTGACTAAACTAAGCATGGATTTCATTTAAAGTTAAAAACGATAAATACAAATACTTATCTCAATTTATCCCCAAGCAGACTCCTAGCAGTTCCTTTGACTCTTCCTTCCAGTACAACAAGACTCACTAAAAACTCACTAACTCACTAACTCACTAAAGACTCACTAAAAACTGCACACAACTAATACACTTATATAAAATTTTAACTTAGAACAAATTAACACAAACATAGAAGCTGAATTTCGGCTTCTATATATAGATGTGAGCAAAGGACCAAGAGGTGTGTAAGCATCTCATCAAAAGGTGTCCAGGTTCAATGTATCTGCGCCATTTGAACTAGCTCGCCGTCGGCGACGAACTACCTCGCTGTCGGCGAGGCTTCTAGAAGATCTTCAAACCGCGCTATCTTGCTGTCGGCGGGCTCGGGCTCGCTGTCAGTGAGACAGTTATAAATCCTTCAGAATTTTCTTCTCGTAACCTCACCGTCGGCGGGCTCGATCTCGTCACAAATTGCATTATTTTTTTCCTTTTTGCTCCAAATCCGCTCCTTTTTATGATTTTTGCTTTTATCACCTAAATTCTCCATTCCTGCAACAAAAATAAAGAAAATACCCTTCTTTAAAGTATAACTTCATCAAAAATAGGTATGAATTTCTTAATAAAATTTTCAGTGATCAAAATCCCCCAAACTTACTTATTACTTGTCCTCAAGTAATTTTAGTACTACATAAAAATAATGAGTTTTATAATAAGATTTTTCAATTTAAATAAACTATGAATTAGATTAATTAATATCATAATAAAGTTAAATAAAAATAATTCATGTTATTTAATTAATCTTATAGAAATAAATTATTTAGTTATCGAGTCTAAGATTTCTAGCTTACTATTCATTTAAGGAATGACTATATTTAAAAGAATAACTACTTAAGATATTCATATGATAAGAAATTCAAGAAAATACTATTAGGTAAAATTCTAATCCATAAACATAAGTTTGGAAATATCTAAGTTTTTTTCCTTTAGGTTAATTCAAATGAAGCCAATTTTTGATAAGGCATCTCCTCAAGCTTCTCCTCATTTTTCTTTTTCTTTTTCTTTTTCTTTTTCTTTTCTTTTTTTTTTATTTCTAATGAGGATTAATGTATCTGGAGAGCCTGTTAATAATTTTGAACTTCAATTTCATCTTCCTAAATTTGAAACTTAGGAATATTTCTTAGCTTATATATACTTCATAGTTTTTACTTCATTGATTTTAATCTTTTTTTTTCACTTGAATAATTAAGAATTTTAATTTTAGAATATAGTTTTCCTCACTAAAAATAGTTTACTATATTCTTGTTCCTTTTAACCAAATATTTTATTCTATTTAATTAATTAAAGCACTAGAAATATTTCATATAACCTTTTATAATAATTAAATAAAATAATTCATATTAAATTAAATTGAAAAATTTGCTATAAAAATCATTTTATAATAATTTGAAAATAGAAATTGAGAACAAGTTAATAACTAAATTTATATTTTACTCTCCCCCCAAACTTAAATTTTTATATGTATTCTAAATAATGAAAAAAAGAAGGAAAGTAAATATATCATACCTTTGAAGTTTAGGTATTTCTCTCTTTTTTTTTTTGGAAATTTTTGCAGGCTTTTTCATATTTCATTGAACCTGTACTGTTAGTATTCTCCATATATATATAACAATTTAAAGAAAATTCAGGGATAAAATCTAAGATAAGTATTAAACACAACAATTAAAATAACTCTACACTACACATATGAATTACTAACATATTAAAAACAATTGAACTAACAGATTAACAATTTTAAAAACTTAAAACAATACAAAATAAAATAAAAACATACTAAAGAAAACTATCATCCTATTTAACATAAAAAACTAATGCAATTAACTAACACAAAAACAAAAACTAAACTACTATAACAATTCAAGCAAATAATCTAACAAACATTCAATGTCTCACAACATAAAGTACAGAATATTACAAACATATAAAAGTTTCCAAAATATCTTAACATCAAACAAACAAAACAAATAAAGTCCTAATCTTCAGCATCAAAGTCCCAAACTATATTATCATCCCCTCCTTGATCTGTAGGCTGCTGAGAAGACTGAGCAGGATGATACTGAGTATACCTAGGGCAATCTGGAAAGACAACATCTAAATCTCCATTCCTATAACGACGTTCAGCTTCATAGTATGCAATTTTGTATTCCGAATGTCGCTGGAGGTACTCACTATCATAATCATGTCTCCTCTCCAGATTATCATTCCTTTGATCAAAATGATCAAATCTTCTCCCCATTGTCTCTCCAAACTGCTCAAAACTCCTCCTATGCAGGGTTAATTCATTCATCAGATCTTGTAGGGTAGGTGTGGTAGGCTCAGGTGGTTAATAGCTAGTAGAGGGTATATCTCTACTTGACTGAGTGAAATAACTTCTCACTCCTGATCTCCACCCTTCATGAGATTCATACTTCTTATTGTAGAGGGTACTGTGAGTGGTTTCATAGGTTCCACCCATTCTTCATCATCTCTAGCCTCAACTCCAGAGAGTTGGCAGAGTGCAAAAATTAATCCAGGGTGTCCCAATCCAGCTCCACTCTCATTTCGAGGAGTGGCTAGAATGTTTTGATAAATAATTCTCCCAATGTTGATGCTTCTGTTTTTCTGAATACAGAAATTCAGAATTGCTCTATCTCGTGTTACCTCACTGTGGTGATATGTGGGTAACATAGTAGAACAAATAAAGTAATGCCAGGCTTTGGAGACTGCATTTAATTTAGAAAGAGGAAAATTCACTCTTTCCTGTCGCTTAATTTTCCAAACTCTGGTCCCATCAGTGAGAAAGCTAATGACTTCCTCCAATGGTCCTACCATCGTTCCAAAAGTTTCATACTCGCTAAAGTGCGAGTCATGAACTTCATAGAACGCGTTAATTCTTGTAGCATTGAAATCTACAAAAAACCCTCATACCTTTACTGGTGCATCTTCAACAACGATCAAATTGGCATAAAATTCTTTAACCACTTCTACAAATTGCTCTATATTGAACGTAACGTAAATTCTCCCAACCTCGCTCCTTAATAATCCGCTCTACTTCTCCTCCTAGATTTTTGAAAACCCGATCCGCAATGCACTTTCTTCCTTGTATGTTTTCAAAATATTTAGCTTGTGCTCGTGCATTGATGAATCGGTTTTCGTCGAATTCTACTCGACGTTTTGGTCGTGGAGCCATACGATCGATCTGTGAAAATCTTGAAAATTTTCACTAAACTTAAAAATAATACTAAGAAGGCTTCCTACAACATTTATAAGTAATTTAAATCAAATTCCATGGATTTCCACCGAATATTTCTTTCACATTTTGATTTTTCCAAAAATTTGCAATGTGGTGAAAATATATGGTGAAAATCAAAAATTTTTGCATAGGAGTGAAGCTCTTACCAAGGGAAGATGAAATCCGGTGTCAAAAAGTGTTGAAATCGCTTCAAATCCAAGATCTCTCAAGCCCTAGGTCGATTTTTGCAAAAATGGGAGGTTGGGGATGATGAATAGTGTTTTTGACCGGTCAAAGTATATGTTTTTTTCCCACCTTGCTGTCAGAGAGATTTTTCTCGCCGTCGGCGAGCTAATATTTTTAGGAACCAAAAACTCTCGGGAAAAATCCGTTGTCGGCGAGAAATTCTTCGCTGTCAGCGAAATCGATCTCGCTGTCGGCGGGATTTTTCTCGCCGTCGGCGACATTCCAAAAATTTTAAATTTCTGAAATTCGTCACTCATTTTCATCCTTGATTTGTCTTATATTATATTTCCAATCACATCATCTATTAATTTAATATGAAGATTAGCTACTTATACACAAACAAATTCACACAACACAACAAATTAACTTTAATATTGAAATCCATGAGATGTACAAACTAACATAATTTTAAACTCGATAATCAAACTTCAAACTTTAATCCTTACTACTAATCAGCATCGCAAACCAATCTACGACACACTAAATGCTGATACAAAACTATGACGCATATCTCCATTAAGTTCGAGATATTCAAATCATCACTCCACACATAATAAAATCTAAATCAAATCAAATAACATAAATTCAAACATACTATGGAAATCTTTACTACTACTCTTCAAGGTCAGAATCTTCATCCTCTCTGATATTTCCGATATGACGGTGATGCACAAATAAGTTATAGAAAGGCCTGAAGGGAAACTCCGAAGCAGATTCTTCAGTGATCCAACCCTTCTATCTTAGTAAATGAAGAAAGCTAGCTTCCAGATGTCCAGAATGATCAAAGTGTTCCTTCATCCTCCGATCAATGTGATCAAATAAATCAGACATATTGTCGATTAAATCTCTCACATTCTGCAGGTTCATTCTCCATTCCCTTAATTTTCTTCATAAGTAACTCTGTTTTATCCGAAATAGGCCTTGCTATAGGATTATTCTCGTGAAGCTCTATCAGAGATAAATGTAATGTCTTCATTATTGTCCAAAGTAGGGAACATATCTGTAGGATCAAGCGGATTCCAAGGTAACAAAACCTTTTCCCAAGCTTCATAAGAAACCTGGTACTGACTGCATAATGCAAAAATAGTAGATAGGTGTCCTAGTCCGTGAAATGACCCATGCACAATTAAACCCAATGCAGACGTAACAATTATTGATCCAACATCAATAGGCAATCCAATTTGAATGCAATAATTCAATATAGCGCATTCCTTCTAAACCTTTTTTACCCTCATAGTAGGTAACAATTTAGATGAGATGAAAAAGTGCCGATGCTTTGAGACGGGATTCAAAAGTGATGCGAGAAACTAACATACCCGTCTTCACGCAATTCCCGATCTTCCGGTTCATCGATCAGATATCGAAATATCTCATTCATATTATATCGAGAAGGCACAAAATTTGAATAGTGACATACTGGGGTGTTTTCTATAGAGAATAATTCATTTACTCTTGATGGAGTAAACATCACCCATCTTCCTCGGACGTAAACATTCCCATTGTTGATCGCATGTAAGTTAGAGTAGAACTCTTTCACGATCGGAATAACAACGACGGACGTAGTGTAACAAAATACCTCTCGGTCTTTGCAGTGCGATCATTTCTTCTATCTTCGTAGTGGAATTCTCTAATCCTCGATTGACAAATCCCCGTTCCTTGATAACTCTTTTCTTTACCAAAACCTTGTTGAATATTCGCTGCGCTTCCACACTCACAAATTTCCTCCTGTTAAACACTCCAGATTTAGAGGAATCTAAGAACTTGGAGGCCATTATGGTGAATGGAATGAATTCTAGTAAAGAAGGAAGACTTAGAATGATTTAAAAATGGGTTTTCACAAAGGAATTGGTGTTGAAACCGTCCAAATCGGCATTCAAAGTATAAATAACTCATCTTTATAACTTCCTCGTTGTTAGCGAGAAGTTTCTCGCCGTCGGCGACTCAGTTATAAAAACTGTCTTTCAGGTTCTCGCTGTCGGCGAGATGCTTCTCACTGTCAGCGAGCTTGATAAATAAACTGAATTTAATTTAGGCGCGAACCTCGCTGTCGATGAGTATCGACCTCGCCGTCGGCGAGATTGCAAAATAATGTCCAATTTCGCTCTAAATCGAATAATTTCTTTTCTCATCATAATGGTTCGAATATGTGATGATTCTTAATAATAATTGAGTAGTAAAGTTTTAATAATATAGACTAACAATTAAGATACAATAAAAATAGATAACTAATATGGGTTGCCTCCAATAAAGCGCTTGGTTTAACATCGTCGACTCGACCTAATTTCAATTATTAATCGAGTCGACTAAGCATTAAAACCTCTTTATAGTTAGGTCTTATACCTTCGAAATATGGTTTTAATCTATGTCCATTAACTTTAAATTTATGTCCAGCTTTTGGATCTTCGATTTCTATAGTTACGTATGAAAATATTTGAGTTATGGTGAAAGGTCCTAACCATCGAGACTTCAATTTTCCGGGAAATAATTTCAATCTAGTATTATATAGCAAAACTTCCCGTCCTAGTTCAAAATTTTTCGATTAATCTTCCGATCATGCCATAATTTCATCTTTTCTTTATAAATCCGATCATTATCATATGATTCATTTCTTAATTCTTCCAATTCATTTAATTGCAGCAATCTTTTCTCACCAGCCTTCCTTCATAATATAATTAAATTCTTTAATCGCCCAATATGCTTTATGTTCTAATTCAATCGGTAAGTGGCATGTTTTTCCATATATAAACTCGTAAGGAGTCATTCCAATCGGAGTTTTATAAGCGATCCTATAAGCCTATAATGCGGTGTCTAGTCTTATAGACCGCTCGATCTATAGGATTTGACGACTTTTCTAAAATACGCTTAATCTCACGATTAGATACTTCAGCTAATCCGCTAGTCTCGTGGATGATAAGCGAGTGGATATCTTATGAGTAATATTGTATTTTTCTACTAGTTTGTGAATGTATTTATTTCTAAAATGAGTTCCTCCGTCGGTGATAATCACTCTCGGCATTTCAAATCTAGTAAAAATATTTTTCATCGAAATTTTGAAACACTCTTAGCATCACACCTAGGTAAAGCTTGTGCCTCAATCCATTTGGAAACATAATCAGCGACTACTAATATATATGAGTTTCCAAACGAAGGAATAAAAGGTCCCATAAAATCTAATCCCCAAACATCAAAAATTTCAACTTCTAATATAAAATTTAGAGGCATTTCATTTCTTCTAGATATATTTCCTACTCTTTGGCATTTATCGCAAGTTTTAATATATCTGTATACATCTCTAAATAGAGTAGGCCAGTAAAATCCAGATTGTAGAATCTTATAAGCGAGTTTTATCGATCCCAAAATGTCCTCCAAAATCAGAATCATGACATTTTTGAATAATTGGTTCAGATTTCTTCATAAGGTACACATCTTCTAATAATTAAATCCTTACATTGCTTATATAAATATGGTTCATCCCAAAAATAGGTTTTCATATCATGGATGAATTTTTTACGTTGTTGCAAAGTTAGCATAGGTGGTAAAATATTACTAACTATATAGTTTACTATATCAAGCATACCATGGTATTTTCCACTCATTGATATTATATAGTTGTTCATCGGAAAATCAGTCTATAATTTCATTTTCAATATCGGATAATTCATAATTTTCTAATCTTGATAAATGATCCGCAATTCGATTATCGGTTCCTTTCTTATTAACAATCTCAAAATCGAATTCTTGCATTAATAGCATCAATCTAATTAATCTTGGTTTGGAATCTTTCTTTTGCATTAAATATTTGATAGCGAGAATGATCAGTATGCACGATACATTTTGTTCCAATCAGATAAAGTCTAAATTTATTAAAACCATATACTACCGCTAATAATTCTCTTTCTGTAACTGTATAATTTATTTCAGCATCATTAAGAGTTTTACTAGCATAGTATATAACTTTAAAAATCTTTTCATATCTTTGCCCAAGAACTGCTCCTACAGCATAATCACTAGCATCACACATAAGTTCAAATGGTTTCTCCCAGTTAGGTAAAACTATTATAAGTGCTGTAATTAATTTTTCTTTTAAGAGTTCAAAAGCATTCAAGCATTCAATTATAAATTCAAATTTCTTGTCCTTTTCGAGAAGTTGGCATAGATGTTTAGTAATTTTTGAAAAATCTTTTATATAGCGTCTGTAGAATCCAGCATGTCCAAGAAAACTTCTTACCCCTTTTACCGTAGTTGGAGGTGGTAATTTAGCTATAACTTGAATTTTTGCGGGGTCCACTTCCATGCCTTTTTCCGAAATTTTATGCCACTAATACAATGCCGCCAGCAACCATAAATTGACATTTCTCCCAATTTAGAACTAAATTTGTTTTCTCACATACTTCTAATACTTTTTCAAGATGAGTTAAGCATGTGTCAAATGATTTTCCAAATACAGAGAAATCATCCATAAATACTTCTATTCCATTGTCAATTAGCTTACTAAATATAGACATCATACATCTCTCGGAATGTTCGTTGGTGCATTACATAATCCAAAAGGCATTCTTCGAAAAGCAAAAGTTCCATAAGGACTAGTAAATGTAGTTTTCTCTTGATCCTCAGGAGCAATTTGTATTTGGTGATAACCGGTGTATCCATCTAGAAAACAAAAATACTTATGTCCGGCTAATCTATCTAACATCTGGTCTAGAAATGGTTAAGGGAAGTGATCTTTCTCGGTGGCGGTATTTAATTTCCTATAATCAATACATATACGCCAACCAGTAACTTGTCTTATAGGAATAAGATCGTTATTTTCATTGGTAGTGACGGTCACTCCTCCCTTCTTAGGAACGCAGTGAATTGGGCTTACCCAAGCACTGTCAGAAATAGGATATATAATACCATTATCTAATCATTTTAAAATTTCTTTCTTAACTACTTCTTTCATTATCGGGTTTAATCTCCTTTGGGGATCTACTTTAGGTTTATGTTCATCATCTAAAATAATTCTATGCATACAGATTGAAGGACTAATTCCTTTAATATCTGCTAAAGTCCAACCAAAAGTTTTCTTATATTTTTTTAAAGTTTCTAAAAGTTTTTGTTCTTGAGATTCATTTAATGCGGATGAAATAATAATCGGTAAAGTTGAAGAATTACCTAAATAAGCATATTTCAAAAGATCGAGTAATATTTTTAGCTCGAGTTCGGGAGGTTTAATAATTGATGGAACTATATTCTTGTCGGTGTTTTCGGTAATATCCAAAAATTCAAATCTTTCTCGAATATAATCTAGTTCTTCATTATTATCTTCAACTAATTCAGTGTTTTCTTTTTCTAATTTATCTTCGTAATATTCATTAAAATGTTCTTGTTGTAAATGTTCAAGTATTTCCATCCGAGAACATTCATCATCTTTTTCTAGCGCAGAATATTTCATTGATTTTGCAATATTAAAGGTAACTTTTTGGTCATTTACTCTCATAGTTAATTCTCCTTTCTGAACATCAATCATAGCTTTTCCGAGTAGCTAAAAATGGTCTTCCTAAAATGATAGGAATTTCTTTATCTTCCTCCATATCTAAAACAATAAAATCTACTTGGGAAGATAAATTTATCCACTTTAACTAACACATCTTCAAAAACTCCCTTAGGATAGGTAACCGAACGATCAGCTAATTGAAGGGTTATCGAAGTAGGTGTAATTTTTCCTAATCCTAATCTCTTAAAAATCGATAGAGGCATTAGATTGATGCTTGCTCCTAAGTCACACAAAGCTTTTCCATAAAATTTTTCTCCTATAGCGCGAGGTATAGTGAAACTACCAGGATCTTTAAATTTTTTAGAAAACTTCTTCGAATAATAGCACTACACTCTTCACTAAGTGCGACCTGTTTAATTATCGATTAATTTTCTTTTTTATTTAGAATATCTTTCATAAATTTTATATAATTTGGCATACGATCTAAAGCTTCAACAAAAGGTATATTGATTGTTAATTTCTTTAATATTTCAAGGAATTTAGCAAATTGTTTATCTTTTTTATGTTGAGCTAGTCGTTGAGGAAATGGTGGTGGAGGTGTTTCAACAGAAATTTTCATAGGTATTAAAGGATGTTCCAAGTTTGAATCTTGTTGAATTGTTTCCTTTTCAATTTCCACTTCCGCTTTTTGGCTTTTAAGTTCTTTTTGAAATTGAGGTTCTAATTCTTTTCCACTCCATAGTTGTATTGCTTTAATTTGTTCTTTTCCTTGATCTTTATGATTTATTTCCACATTACTAGGAAAAGTTCCAGGTATTCTATTATTTAGCGCGATGAGCAATATGTCCAAGTTGAGTTTCGATATTTTTAATAGATGTTCCTTGAATTTGTAATTGATTTCCTTGAATTTGTAGTTGATTTCCTTGATTTTGTAGTTGATGACCCATATTCAAAATTAATTCATCCATAGATAATTTCTTATCTTTGAATTGAGGGTAATTGTTATTAAATCCAGGTGGGTAATTAGGTTTATAGTTTGGATTTGCTTGATTAGGTTGATTCATCCATTGTTGATTAGATGTGTTATTCCAATTAAAATTTGGATGAGTTTTCCAACCAGGATTATAATAGTTTGAATAAGGGTTATTAGTTCTATTATTAATAGCATTTAAAGTTTCATAATTAGATTGAGATTCTATGATTTGTCCAGATGAGTTTTCTTCTAAAGTAGGAGAGTAGTTCATTCCAAAATGATCTAATTTCTTAGATATAGCAGCAATTTGAGAAACTAACATAGATATTGCATCGTTTTCATGAATGTTGGCTATTTTTTTTGTATTTACTCTATCAGCAGGCCATTAGAAATTATTTGTTGCCATTTCTTTGATTAGTGCATAAGCTTCATCAAATGGTTTAGACATTAATGAACCTCCAGAGACGAGCATCGATGATTGATCTTAAAGATCCTACTAATCCATTATAAAAGGTTTGAATAATCGACGATACGGTAGCGCATGATGTGGGCATTTCCTAAGAAGTTCCTTAAATCTCTCCCAAGATTCATATATTGATTCTCCATCTAATCGACAAAAAGAAGTTATATCATTTCTAAACTTAGCAGTTTTAGATAGTGGAAAATATTTAGATAGAAATTTTTGTGATAATTCTCCCCAAGTTTTAATAGATCCAGGTGCTAATGAATTCAACCACATTTTAGCCTTATCCCTTAATGAAAAAGGAAAAAGTCTATGTCTTATAGCATCGTCAGATACTCTTGATATTTAATAGTAGCACAAAGTTCTAGTAAACTAGCAAGATGTAAGTTAGGATCTTCAGTAGGTGAACCACTAAATTGATTGTTTTGTACCATTTGGATAATTGCAGGTTTAAGTTCAAATGAATTAGTAGCTACATCAGGGTTTTGAATAGTTAAATGAATTTCATCTGATGTAGGGTTGGCATAATCTCTTAATGGTTTTTGTTGGTTCATATTTTGAATTTCAGGAATATTCGCCATTTGTGATAAATTTATAATTTGTCTCTTTTGTTTTCTAATTCTTTTAATTGTACGCTCTAATTCAGAATCGTAAGGTATTAAATTTTCGTTTCTAAATTTGTGCATACAATTTTAGAATAGATATTAAAATTAAATTTATTTATTATGATTATTTTAAAATAGTCCGTTACTCTAGTAAATTTTTCTTACTTTCCCCGGCAACGGCGCCAAAAACTTGGCGCATAATTTTTTATTATGATATTTTTAATTTAATTGTAACGACGCCAAAAAATTGACCCCGCTATATTATATGTATAGAATTGTAATTGTTTATTTTGTGGATGCTACGCAAGTATACGTATTGTATCAAGTAATACAGGGCTCTAGTGGAGTCCTGGTTATCGATCCCACAGGGAAAGAGAAAATTAAGTAACAGCTAATTTTAAAATAATAATAATAATTTTAAAATAGTATACGAAAATTTGGAATTCTAAATTTAAGCGCAATAAAGTAAACTAAGTATTTTAATTAAGTAACTTAACTAAGTAGAAAATTAATACGTTGGAAAGTGCTGGAAATTAAACTAATTGCTAAATAAGTCTGAACTATTCAGAAAAAGTATCTTTCCCCTTGTTTAGAAATTTAAGTGATTGATGAATTTAAATAGATAATTTTAAGGTATTGTGACAAATAGGAGCATTCCTATTCTTTACCCTTTGGTCCAGGTGTAAAGAATATTAACTAATCCTATGTTTGATTACTGAATCTGCGGCTAAGCTGGGAGGATATCGACCGCCACTTCGAGCTCCCACGTTCCCCTCGCCCGAGGGCTAACATCTACACTTCGACTCTCGAACAATAGGACCGAATTGAATATTTTAGTACGTCAAACTAAAATGCTCAATTCTACGCCGAGTGATATTATTTCCCTATTTATTTGTACCTTCCTTCCAAGGCTTTTGAATTCCCGAATATCAGATGTAATTTTTACTATAGTTGATAATCAACATATTTTAACAAATCAAATGGCCAGTTTGAAAGTAAATTAAGTTTTAAGTAAAAATTATCACAATTTATTAATATATATAAAAATACTTCTATTTTTAGTTCATCAAGTCACTTAATTTCATAACGAGGAGAAAGACTAATAAACTACTCGGAATGCATGTTGACTAAACTAAGCATGGATTTCATTTAAAGTTAAAAACGATAAATACAAATACTTATCTCAATTTCTCCCCAAGCAGACTCCTAGCAGTTCCTTTGACTCTTCCTTCCAGTACAGCAAGACTCACTTAAAACTCACTAACTAACTAACTCACTAAAGACTCACTGAAAACTGCACACAACTAATACACTTATATTAAATTTTATCTTAGAACAAATTAACACACACATAGAAGCTGAATTTCGGCTTCTATATATAGAGGTGAGCAAAGGACCAAGAGGTGTGTAAGCATCTCTTCAAAAGGTGTCCAGGTTCAATGTATACGCGCCATTTGAACTAGCTCGCCGTCGGCGACGAACTACCTCGGTCGTCGGCGAGGCTTCTGAAGTTCTTCGAACCGCGCTATCTCGGCTGTTGGCGGGCTCGGGCTTCTTGTCGGCGAGACGAGTTATAAATCCTTCGAATTTTCTTCTCGTAACCTCGCCGTCGGCGAGCTCGATCTCGCCGTCGGCGACTCAGCACAAATTACATTATTTTCTTCCTTTTTGCTCCAAATCCGCTCCTTTTTATGATTTTTGCTTTTATCACCTAAATTCTCCATTCCTGCAACAAAATTAAAGAAAATATCCTTCTTTAAAGTGTAATTTCATCAAAAATAGGTATGAATTTCTTAATAAAATTTTTAGTGATCATTCACAAAGGAGGCTACGAAAGCTCGACAAGCAATGAGTCCATAGATGAATTCTGAGGAGCTCTGATCATGATAGAATTAGAACCATCAGACGCCGAAGCAATTGCAGAAGAGCCAGTTGTTCCAATTCAAGAGGATACACCGGCAGATTCAACACCAAATTCAGAAGAAATAACTGAAGAAAATTTAAGAAGTGGAAAAGTTATACCCTCGAGAATGGGTCCAAAGGATAAAGGAAAGCAGGTGGTTGCTCAGGAAGAGCCAAACCCAGCAGAGGAACTGCCCATTCGGGAAGAAACTGAGGAACATGGTAATAAAGTGGACTACAATGTGCTAGCCCATCTTAGGAAGCTACCAGCCAAACTAAGCATATACGACGCTCTGATCCTGTCAAAGGAGATGAGGGAGGCTCTGATCAAGGTTTTACTTGATCCAGAGATTTGTTTAGCTCAAATGGCCGGTGATTCCTTAGACAAGGTTTGCCGTTAAAAGAACAGCGAGGTGTTACCTTCACGGACAATGATTTATTACTGGGAACAGCTGATCACAACCGACCATTATACATTTCAGTCACTATTGAAAAGTTTACGCTCTCCAGAGTGTTGGTTGATTTGGGAGCATCAATCAACATAATGAATCTTCGGACGCTAGCGTATTTGGAAATTGATGCTCGCGAGCTTGAAGCAGACAAGATGCTATTAAGAGGCTTCAATCAAAAAGGAGAAAGAGCTCTTGGATCGATAACACTACTAATGAAGACCGGTGATTTAGCAAAGACAACCACAAAATTCCACATAATGGATTCTGAGACATCGTTCAACGCTCTACTAGGTCGGCCATGGATCCATGAAAACCAGATGGTACCATCGTCTCTACACCAGTGCATAAAGTATTACGAAGGAGGGGAACAATGTATCAAAGGTGATTTCCAACCGTTCTCCGTGCATGAAATTGGAATTCATGAAGATGCGGCCTACTACGCTCCTCCGAAGAAAATAATCTTTTCCAGAAATACCATACCAAATGAAGCAAAAGAAATTCGAGACGATGAAGAACCTGAAGTTCTAGTCCAACAGTTACTCACCACTCCCTTACGGTGAGATGGTGAAGATTTCTCCAGAACTCGCACCCGAGGTCGAGGCCGAGGACGAGGACGTGGAAGAAATGTTGGAACAGTTGGACAGAAGAAACCGGTCATCTATGTTGATTAGGAGAACACTTCTGAAGAAGAAGAAGAAGAAATTGAGAAAGAAGCAGCGACAATAAGTCAAAAGAAACCCCAGTTCAAGATCTCTCTTGAAGATGAAAAGAATGAATACAAATCAATGTACGATAAGATTAACCATTATGTACACACTATGACCCTGACCCCGATCCATTCTAATAAGATCGAGGGTATGGTGGTCAATGAAGTGCATGGTGGTGGTATTAAACAAATCATGTTTTACCATGATGCTTCTTCTTCCAATACTGAAAAAGATGTACGATTTGAAGATGTTACTTCATCTGAATTAATTGAATTACCTTTTGAGTGGTACTCTCCCTGTGTTCAAAATTTAATTTAATGTGGTGTCTTACCTCGACAATGGACAAAAGTTCAATCACAACATTTTAAAAAATTATGGAATAATGCCGGTCGGCCTCCCAATTCAAAACATGGTCTCAGATTCGGCACAGTAGGATCAGTTGATGATACAGGATTTTGCTTGGTTGTCACTTGCGAACCTTATAAAGACTGCTTGGAAGCTTCAGAAGATGGCGAAGCTCCACCAGAATTTGAGGAAGAAATCAAATCTACAATAGACGAGTTAATGGAAGTTAACTTAGGTACTAGCGAAGAGCCTAGGCCTACCTTTGTTAGCTCCTTACTCAATAAAGAAGACTCCGAGGAAATAATCAAGCTACTAATGGAATTCAAGGACTGTTTTGCTTGGAGCTACGACGAAATGCCAGGATTAGCTCCAGAAGTCGCAGTTCACAGGCTAGGAGTAGATCCCACTGCTGTTCAGGTTAGACAAGCCCCCAGAAGAATGCGTGTAGAAATTGAAGAACAAGTAAAAGCCGAAGTTAAGAAGCTAATAAACGCTAAATTTGTCCGTGAAGAACAATACCCTACTTGGTTAGCCAATGTGGTACCAATCAGAAAGAAGAATGGTCAGATCAGAATCTGCATGGATTTCAGAGATTTGAATAAAGCATGTCCAAAGGATGAATTTCCACTACCAATCTCGAAACTGATGATCGACGTTGCTTCAACACATGAAATCTTCTCTTTCATGGATGGATCATCGGGATACAACCAGATAAAGATGGCACCAGAAGACGAAAAGCTTACAGCCTTCAGAACGCCGATCGGGGTATACTGCTACACAGTGATGCCATTCGGACTAAAGAACGCGGGAGCGACATACCAAAGAGCGATGACGAAGATTTTTGATGATCTCGTTCACAACCAAGTCGAGTGCTACGTGGATGATGTGGTCATCAAAAGCAAACTAAAAGAAGATCACCTATATGATTTGAGAATTATTTTCGAGCGACTAAGACAATTTAACCTTAAGATGAATCCCTTAAAATGCACCTTTGGTGTCACCTCCAGGAAATTCTTAGGATTTGTTGTCCGACATCGCGGGATTGAAATCAATCCGGAAAAGATTAAAGCTATTTTAGAAATGTCTCCTCCCAAAACTTTGAAACAACTACAATCCTTTCAAGGGAAGTTGGCATATCTTCGACGCTTTATCTCGAACTTGTCAGGAAGGTGTCAGCCCTTTTCTGCTTTGGTTAAGAAGGATGCCAAGTTTACTTGGGACTCCAAATGTCAACATGCCTTCAATGACATCAAACAATATTTAATGACACCTCCTGTCTTACCAGCCCCAGTCTCAAGTAGACCGTTGATACTTTATACCGCAGCTTTGGACGACTCCCTTGGAGCCCTGCTAGCCCAGGTCAATGACGAGGGAAAAGAAAACGCTCTCTACTACTTAATTCATCGTCTAATTCCGACGGAAATTAAGTATCCTTCTATTGGGAAGCACTGTTTGGCCCTAATCTTTGCCGCTCAAAAGCTCAGGAATTACATGCTTTCTCATAAAGTCAACCTTATTTCGAGAGTTAATCCGTTGCAATACTTGATGACCCGACCGACTCTTTTTGGCAAACTTGCCAGGTGGTCGATGATACTATTGCAATTCGACATAACTTTCGTTTCTCTTCGCACCGTTAAGGGACAGGTCCTATCAGACTTCCTTGCAGCACACCCTTTACCGGCAGATTCATCTCTCGATGATGATTTGCCTGACGAGCAGATAATGAGCCTAGAAGACCCTGATGATCAACGTTGGGAACTGTACTTCGACGGTGCATCCTCAGCACAGAAGAACAGAAAATTGCAAACGATAGTGCCCGGTAAGGCAGGAATCGGACTAATCTTTATAACACCGGAGCGGGGGATGTTAAGATACTCCTACCACTTAACAGAACCGTGTACAAACAACGAGGCAGAATACGAAGCCCTTATAACCGGATTAGAATTAACCATTCAGATGGGAATAACAGACATCAACATCTACAGAGATTCTCAGTTGATCATTCAACAGGTAGCCGGACAATACTGGATTTTAAAGCCAAAACTCGAGCAGTACTTTAAGTACGCCATGAAATTGTTGGAACAAATTCCAAACGTAACAATCTACAAGATTCCCAGAAAAGAAAATGCTCTCGCCTATGCACTAGCCCACCTTGCAAAGGAATTTGCTTGCTTGCAGGATGAGTCAGTTGAAGTGTCAGTTCAAGGACAACAGGTCCTATCACAGCTCGACATGGATACAATACATAAATCAGAAAAAGCAAAAGAAAGAATTGCAGCAGTGACAGAAAATACAGAAGATTGACGGCAGCCATTAATAGACTACTTGCAAACAGGAAACCTACCGGACAATAAGTCGATGGCTTATCAAATCAAGAAAAGAACTTTGTCTTACACATTAATAAACAATACATTATACAGAAGGTCTTTTGACCAGATGTGTCTGTTGACCTCATTTTTGATGAGGTCTTCTCTTCTTCTCTTTAGTACTTAGGATCTAGCCTTAGGCTTTTCCTTTGACTATCTTAGAGGATTAGAATTGGGACCCACCACTTAGAAACTCAAACCACTACATAAATCCTTGCAAACTCCACAAATTTGATTGTAGACCCCTAATCACCTAGAGGGTTAAAACCAAATGTGGAAGTTTAAAGGATGAGTTCCTATAGGACTCTTTGGCCTTAGGACCGCTACCAGGTGGCTCAGTGCAGTGAAGGGCCGACTTACACACACACTACATTTATACACTACACTTTCACACACATCTTAAAAACACACCCATACCTAACTTGACCTCCGACTCATAAAGGTGATTCACATGGATGGTCCTTAACCCCTAAGCCCTTGGCCAAGAGGGTTAGGAACAACATAGTGGATGCCTCAAATGAGTCCCTTCATGGCTCATGTGGGCTTGATATGGCTTCAAGGATCAATCAAAATGATTTCATTTCACCTATATTCACCCAATCTTCAATTTTCAAAATTTTCAATTTTTGACCCCAGGGACCCTACACCACTTAACTTTACCCAAGACCCTCGAAACTACCCAAAATTTGCAAAATCACCTAAATTACCCAAAATTCCTCAAAATCAATCCCAAACATTCCCAAATTACTCAAATTGATCATCCATACCCAAAAATACCAAAAATGCCAAAAATAACTCCCAATACCCTCCAAATACCCAAAATACCCCTCTTGACCCAAAAATCCAAATATTCAGAAAATTCCCAGAAAATTCCAAAAAATCCCAAATATTCCCAATTTCATTTTGTTCAACTACACCATAGGCCAATTATGTCAATTTACCCCCTTTTATCAGAACCCCCAATTTGACCCATTTTAACCCAAAGTGAACCCAATGTCAAACCAAACCTACCCAATTGACCCAAATTCTGGTCCAATTCAATTCTAAACTTCAATTCAACATTCCCAACACTAATCTAGACCAAACCAAAGTCCAATTTGATTGACATTTGGATCCAATTTCACTTTTGGCCTTAAAGCCAAATTTGGACCCATGACCCAAACCTAACCCAAACTCACCCAATTCAACTCCAATTAACCCCAAATCTTTTCCAAACCTCCCTTAACATCCCTACAAACAAAAAACTAACATGATTTGCCCAACATTTAGACCCAAACCCCACTTAAATTCAACCCAAAACCAAAAAGCCCAATTTTGACCTAAACCCAAACCTAACCCAACTAAGCCCAAACCCCAAAATCAAAGCCCAACCAAAGCCAAAACCTCTTTAAAACACTCCCATAAATATTTCCCAACATTTATTTTACATCAATTCCAACACTAGCCTAACATTGGCCCAAGTTAGCCCAATTTGACCTATATTGGCCCATTCACCAAAGAAGCCCAAATCCAACCCAATTCAAACCCACATCATGCCAAACTCATTTCAAATCACTCATGACATATCCCTAAACCAAACCCAACAATTATTTGGCCCAAACTTCTACAAAATTCCCATCCATGAATACATTTTGAAACTTAAAAACCCACTTTCATGAAACCTTCCTAAAGCCCATCTTCACCAAAATCCAAAGGGCTAAAATTAATCCAAAGCCCATATGACAAATTCTTCTCATCATACCCTCAATTAAATCAATCCCTAAGTTTCAAAACTCATCATGAAGCCATTCCAAATTAAGCCCCATACAAATTCCCATCAAAATACCAAAATTTTCTTAAATCCATTTCCATGAAATTGACTTAACTTTTCCCAAGCCAAAGGTGAGTCATGAAGCCATGCATGAGCCACATGGAAGCCATGAGAGCCTCTTTACATGTCACCATGCCATTTTGGGCAAAAGGAGGAGACTCTTTCCTTAATTCCTAAAGGAGATTAACCACTCCCATGATTACCCTTAACCATGCTTATGCCTAATTGTGCTTGGATGGTGACTTGACCCTACTGATTATGCTGAGCCAAATCACTTTTCCTTCAGCCTAAACCAAGCCTTGGTTGGTGCACCTAGCCCAAAGGGATGGGTTGACCAATTTGAGCCAAAATGAGCCCTCTCCCATTCCATTCTAATCCAAGCCTTTTACACAAAGGCAAGCAACCTCAACAGAATTACCAGCAACCCCGACCCAGCTATCAGTCATCTCAACAGTATGAACAACCGCCTCGTCTGCAACGTACATTAAGGGAGCTTCTGAGCAGGGAATATCCATTCAAGAATGAGGCAGTGCCGAAAATGTCCCGTAGTCTGATGAAGACTCAAGATTTCTAGCTGCCAAAGCCTAAGAGACCAGAAGAAGTCAACAAGAAAGGTGATCCCAACTTTTGCCCTTACCATCGGATGCTTGGGCACAAGATAGAAGATTGCATTACCTTCAAAAGTTGGCTCAACGACAATCTTCGGAAAGGGAATATAACAATCCCGAAGGAGTACATGAAGGAACCCCAGAAAGGAGGTTCCGTCAATGTTATCTCAACGGATCTCATCGTTCTGATAGATCCCTATGCGACTGACGATGGATGGGCTACCGCTTGGACAAGGGCTTCAAAAAAGATTTTGGATCACATCCAAACCGCTTCGGTGCGAGCTTCAATTCAGAGTTCGAAACCTGTCAAGTCGACACTGTCACTTGCGATAGAAGAACCACCTCAACAGGAGACGATTGAAGAAAAGAAGAAAATTGATGAAGAAGAGAAGGCCAAGGCTCCTAAGGCTAGACTAGGGGCTGCTTATCCTAGGATAGTTGTTTCGGATTCGGGGGAGAAATCCCTCGAACCTCTGACTCTGTATGATTATCTGCTCACTTCGGTGGGATCTTATAATGATAAGGGTGATGGAGTTGGCTACGTTTTGACTGTTTCTAATGATTACGTAACTAGCGACAATCCGGACATCGAATTCGATACCAACGACAATTCTCAAATCATATACAATCTCGACGATCGCAATGACGAAGAAGACATCCATCAAGGAGGCTACGAGAGTTCAACGAGCAACGAATCTATCTGCGAGTTTCGAGGAGCTCCGATCACAATAGAGTTAGAGCCTTCGGACTCCGAGGCTAATCCGGAAGAACTCGTCATTCCAATTCAAGAGGAGACACTAGCAAACTCGATACTAGATTCAGAAGAAATTACAGAAGTTAACTTAAGAAGTGGAAGAGTTCTACCTCCGAGAATGGGTCCAAAGGACAAAGGAAAGCAGGTGGTTGTTCAAGAAGAACCAACCCCGGCAGAAGAAATACCAATTCGAGAAGAAGCCGAGACACATGAAAATAAAGTGGACTACAACGTGCTAGCCCATCTTAGGAAACTACCGGCCAAACTGAGCATCTACGACGCCCTCATCTTATCAAAGGAGATGAGAGAAGCTCTGATCAAGGTCTTACTTGATCCAGAAATTTGCTTGGCTCAAATGGCCGGAGATTCCTTAGATGAGGTTTGTTCGTTAAAGGAACAACGAGGTGTCACCTTCACGGATAATGACCTACTACTTGGGACAGCAGACCACAACCGACCGTTGTACATTTCAGTTACAATTGAGAAGTTTACACTCTCCAGAGTATTGGTGGATCTAGGAGCATCAATCAATATAATGAGTCTTCGAACGCTAGCATATTTGGAAATTGATGCTCGCGAGCTCGAAGCGGACAAAATGTTATTAAGAGGATTCAACCAGAAAGGAGAAAGAGCTCTCGGATCAATAACACTACTAATGAAGACCGGTGACTTAGCAAAGACAACCGCAAAATTTCACATAATCGATTCAGAAACGTCGTTCAACGCTCTACTGGGCCGACCATGGATACATGAAAACAGGATGGTATCATCATCTCTACATCAGTGCATCAAATACTACGATGGAGGGGAACGAGTGCATCAAAGGTGACTTACAACCATTCTCCGTACATGAAATTGGAATTCATGAAGATGCAGCTTATTATGCACCTCCGAAGAAAACAATCTTCTCCAGAGATACCATAACAAATGAAACAAAAGAAGTTCGGGATGACGAAGAACCTGAAGTTCTAGTCCAACAGTCACTCACCACTCCCTTACAGCGAGATGGTGAAGGTTTCTCCACAACTCGCATCCGAGGTCGAGGCCGGGGATGAGGTCGTGGCAGAGACGTTAGGACAGTTGGACAGAGGAAACCAGCCATCAATGTTGATTGGGAAGACAGTTTTGAAGAATAAAAAGAAATCGAGCAAGAAGCGAGCGACAATAAGTCGGAAGAAGCTGCAATTCAGGATCCCTCTCGAAGATGAGAAGAACGAAGAATACAAATCGATGTACGAGAAGATTAATCACTATGTACATACTATGACCCTGACCCCGATCCATTCTAATAAGATCGAGGGTATGGTGGTCAAAGAGGTACATAGCGGCGGTGCAAAGCCCATCAAATTCTACCGTGGTGCTTCTTCCTCCAAAACTGAAAATAATGTACAATTTGAAGATGTCACTTCATCAGAATTAATGGAATTACCTTTTAAGTGGTACTCTCTCTGTGTTTAAAATTTAATTCAGCATGGTTTCTTACCTCGACAATGGACAAAAGGTCAATCACAACATTTTAAAAAATTATGGAATAACTCCGGTCGTCCACCCAATTCAAAGCATGGTCTCGGATTCGGCACAATAGGATCAGTTGACGATACTGAATTTTGCTTGGTTGTCACTTGCGAGTCTAATGAAAACTGCATGGAAACTATAGAAGAATTTGAAGATTTACAAATTGGAGACGCTCCACCAGAATTCGAAGAAGAGATTAAATCTACAATAGATGAGTTAACGGAAGTTAACTTAGGTACTAGCGAAGAGCCTAGACCTTCCTTTGTTAGCTCCTTACTCAATAAAGAAGACTCCGGAGAAATAATCAAGTTATTAATGGAATTTAAAGATCTGTTTTGCTTGGAACTACGATGAGATGCCGGGTTTAGCTCCGAGAGGTCGCAGTCCATAAGCTAGGAGTGGATCCTCGCTTCGTCCCGGTCGGACAAGGTCCCGGAAGAATGCGTCTAGAAATCGAACAGCAAGTCATAGCCGAAGTTAAAAAGCTAATAGACGCCAAATTTGTCCGTGAAGAACAATACCCGACTTGGTTAGCCAATGTAGTGCCAGTCAGAAAGAAGAATGGTTAGATCAGAATTTGTGTAGATTTTAGAGATTTAAACAAGGCATGTCCAAAGGATGAATTCCCTTTACCGATCCCAGAACTAATGATCGACATTGCTTCGACACATGAAATATTCTCATTCATGGATGGATCTTCAGGATACAACCAGATAAAAATGGCTCAAGAAGATGAAAAGCTTACAACATTCAGAACGCCGATCGGAGTATATTGCTACACAGTGATGCCATTCGGACTGAAGAACGCAGGAGCAACCTACCAGAGAGCGATGACAAGAATTTTTGATGATCTCATCCACAATCAAGTTGAATGCTACGTGGACGATGTGGTCATCAAAAGCAAAGTAAAGGAAAACCACATGTATGATTTGAGAATTGTTTTCGAACGATTAAGACAATTTAACCTTAAGATGAATCCCTTAAAATGCGCCTTCGGCGTCACCTCCAGGAAATTCTTAGGATTCGTTGTCCGACATCGTGGAATTGAAATCGACCCGAAAAAGATTAAAGCTATCTTAGAAATGCCGCCTCCCAAAACCTTAAAACAACTACGATCTTTTCAAGGAAGCCGGCATATCTTCGACGCTTTATCTCAAACTTGTCGAGTAGGTGTCAGCCTTTCTCGGCACTAGTTAAAAAGGACGCCAAATTTATTTGGGAAGAGAAATGCCGAGAGGCCTTCGAGGACATTAAGCAATATTTAATGACACCTCCTGTCTTAGCGACCCCGATCTCGGGTAGACCGGCGATACTTTATACCGCGGCTTTAGACGACTCTCTCGGAGCCCTGTTAGCCGGTGTCAATGATGAGGGTAAAGAAAATGCTCTTTACTACCTAAGCCGTCGTTTACTTCCGACGGAAATTAGGTATCCCGCAATTGAAAAGCATTGTTTGGCCCCGATCTTCGCCGCTCAAATGCTCGGGCACTACATGCTTTCTCATAAGGTCAACTCGATCTCGAAATTTAATCCATTGCAATACTTGATGACTCGTCCAACGCTTTCCGCGGACTTGCCGGATGGTCGATGATATTATTGCAATTCGATATAACTTTCGTGCCTCTTCGTGCCGTAAAGGGACAAGTCTTAGCAGACTTCCTGCAACGACACCCTTTACCGTGCAGAATCTCCTCTCAATGACGATTTGCCAGATGAACAAATAATGAGCCTAGAAGACCCTGATGATCGACGTTGGGAATTATATCTCGACGGAGCATCTTCAGCACACAAAGACGAAGAATCGCAAGTGATAGTGCCCGGTAAGGCATGAATCAGACTAATCTTTATAACACCGGAGCGGGGATGTTAAGATACTCCTACCACTTAACGGAGCCGTGTACAAACAACGAAGCGAATACGAAGCCCTCATAACAGGACCGGAATTAACTATTCGAATGGGGATAACGGACATCAACATCTACGGGGATTCGCAGTTAATCATTCAACGGATCGCGGACAATGACGTAATTTTAAAACCAAGACTCGAGCAATACTTCCGAGTATGTCATACAAATTGTTGGAACGGATTCCGAATGTGACAATCTACAAAATTCCCAGGAAAGAAAAAGCTTTAGCAGATGCGTTAGCCGTCTCGCAAAAGAATTTGCTCGTTTGCAAGATGAATCGGTGGAAGTGTCGGTTCACGGACGTCGAGTCCTATCACAGCTCGACCTAGACATAATACACAAATCGAAAAAGAAAAAGAATCGATTGCAACGAGTGACGTAAAAACACGGAAGATTGGCGACAACCATTAATAGACTCACTTGCAAACAGGAAAACTACCAGACGATAGGTCGTTAGCCCATCAGATCAAGAAAAGAACTCTGTCCTACACATTAATAAACAACACATTATACAGAAGGTCTTTCGATCAAATGTGGCTAAGATGCCTAAGCGGGTCCGAGGCCCGTGAAATCGTTAAAGAGGTGCATTCGGGACTCTGTGGCGCTCACCAGTCGGGTCCAAAGATGAAAATGAAAATTAAAAGACTAGAGTACTACTGGCCCTCGATGATGACCGACTGCATGAAAATCGCCAAGAGCTGTCACCAATGCCAAGTGCACGGAGTGATTCTACACCAACCTCCAAATGTGTTACATCCGACAATTGCATCGTGGCCATTTGAATGTTGGGGCACAGATATAGTGGGTCCAATAGAACCACCGTCTTCAAAAGGACATTGCTTCATTCTTGCGGCTACAGATTACTTCTCCAAGTGGGCAGAGGCAGTTCCACTTAGAGAAGTGAAAGCACACCATGTGCTACAGTTTTTCAAGAACCAAGTTGTCTACCATTTCCGTAGTGCCGCGCAGATCATCTCGTATAATGGGTCGGCATTCGAAGCACACAAATCAACAATTTTGTCGGGAGACACGTGAATCTACTGGCGGTATTCAACAATTTACTACCCAAGAGCAAACGGCCTGACTGAGGCTTTTAATAAAACTCTCATTCAAATCTTAAAGAAAACCTTGGACGATAATAAGAGAAATTGGCACGAGAAGTTATTAGAAGCCTTATGGGCCTACCGGACAACCTTCAGAACTCCTACTCAAGCTACGCCTTACGCTCTGGTGTATGGGTCCGAGACAGAAGAGAATGTCAAATTATGACTAGAAGAATTGGAAATCCTGGAAGGGAAAAGACTTGCAGCGCAACAGAATTTTGAATTATACCAAGCTAAGATGGTTCAAGCCCATGACAAACTGGTCCGCCCAAGAACCTTCAAAGTTGGTGACTTAGTTCTCGTTCTCAAGAGACCTATTCTCGCACACCGCAAGATAGGAGGAAAATTTGAACCCACTTGGGAAGGGCCGTTTGTGGTCGAGGCAGCTCACTTGGGAGGCTCCTACCAGCCTAGTGAACTCGCCAAGGAGAACGACATATGCTTCCGATCAACGGACGATACTTGAAGAAGTATTATGCTACCTGATGTTTCAAAGGAATGAATTCTTCATCCCTAGAAGCACGGGCGAAGTAGTTACTTATGACTGGGTCCGAACTCAATAATATTAAAAAATGTGCTAAAATAAATAAAATCATGATAATAAAGCTTTCCTTGTTTTCTCTTCCACATTAAAATCTCTTTTCTGATCTTATCTCACTTCATTCCTGTTAAATTTAAAAATACAAAAAGTAATAAAAAAAAACTGTCTTTAAAAAATATTTTCTTAATGTTCTTGTTCTTAGTACAGCCCCTGATCCTTTTTCTTGTCTTTTCGCACGGAAATGTCGAACGGGTGGTTGGTCCTGAACTTTAGAAATGGCGTAAGCCTTGCACTTGACGAAAAGAGGGTGAAATATGGAGCAATAATCGAGATTGACTCGGACTTCGCACCGGCGAGCTCGCAATATGAAGAAAGTGATCGGGTCCCGACTGACCGAGAGGAACTGCCCATTCAGACAGTAATATAAGTGGGTGGCCCAAGCCACCAATCCAGCAGCAAGAAAAGGAAAACAAACACTGAAGAAGACAAGAAAATCAAGTTTGTAGTCGCTACAGCAGAGGGCAGGCTTGTCAGCGCCGTGCCCACAGAAACTCAGAAAGTATGAAGAGCTACTCTCACAGCAACTCAGCGAAGAAATAAAAATCGCCGTATCCGCAAGATGTTAACCAAACTAGCAGCGGACCAGCGCGACGAGGCGAGTCTTTACCGCCGGTACGTATACTTCAAGGACGCCGGCTCACTGTGCACCGGAAGAAAGGAGGCCGGCTCCTAGGATAGCAGAAGGGACCGGGGAAATCTCACGAAGATCGAAGAAAGAAGGCTACCACGCCACCGAGATAGAACCACCGCAATGCTTAACCTTGTTGCGGAGCAACCCCGGAGGATGTCCCGACGGACATCATCCCCGAGGAGCCGAGGTATGCGGGGAGAACGTGAAGGGATTGAGCCGTATATCCCACAATACGTCACCAGGCCCCGCCATTTGTAGATTATTCCAGAATACGAGCTGGAAAGAATGCAGAATGTCAAAAAGAAAACTTTTGAATACTTCGAGAGAATCAGAGGTAGAAGGATCAATGTACTAGAAGGCCTCGAGCTACATACAGACGTGTTCTTAGAATACGAACAACAACAAATCGTGGACTGCATCCGGGATTTGAAAAGAATGGGCCGAGCGGGCCGCCTAAGAGAAAACACTTACTCGAACCCGGAGATGGATGCCGTGGAAAGGGAGAATTACAATACAATGCAGATGCTCGCTACAACTTCGCAGAAGACGGAAGGGAAACCCACCGGAATACTCCGTCATGGCCGGAGTGGATCCAATGCCATTGGTCATTAAAAGGATGGTAAAGAGAATGATAACATGGAGGGTACTGCCAGTAGATTGCATACCCAATAGTTGCATCATTAAAATTTACAAGAAGGGTGATTGCATACCCCCGCACATAGATCACCACGACTTTGTCAGACCTTTCTGCACAGTTTCTTTTCTAAACGAGTGTAATATCATGTTCGGATCTAACCTCCGGATAGCAGGCCCAGGTGAGTTCCAAGGGCCAGTAAAGATACCATTATCAATAGGTTCCGTCATGATACTAAAGGGCAACGGAGCAGATGTCGCTAAACATTGCATACCGGGAGTACCAATGAAGCGGATCTCAGTTACTTTCAGAAGGATGGATGACAGGAAAGAACCTTATCACTTCCAGCCAGACCCGGAGCTAGAGAGCCTCTGGCCTTACGAGCTGTGAGTTGCATGGAAAATATCACACCTCCAACATACATCCATACGACATCCTTGCCAAGGATGGCTTGGAAGGTGATGTTATTGACCATGTACCCCGCTATTCAGACATGGATTTTTGACAGATACCTTTTTGGATGGATCGACAAAGATCATACATAGTCCATTTTGAGTCTACATGGATTGTATGAGATGTATTCCAGATCGAGTTGTATGATGTATCTTCGACATGATTGGAATAAAAGTGACCATGTCACATTTTTGGCCTTCACCTCTTTTGTGCAAATTGACTGGGAAACGCCATTAAAGTTAAATGAACTTCGAACAAAGAACAGAAAAGAAATAAAAAAAAGAGAATAAAAGAAAAACTTTTCGTAAAAATCTAAAAATGACAAACACCAAATTCACATGAACATTAAATAAACGATAAAATAAATTTGAATCGTTAAAGGACAGACAAAATGAACACAAATTTCAAATCAAATCTCAATCAAATTTCAAATTCAATCCTTCCAGATTCCAAATCAAATTTTAAATCAAATTTCAAATTCAATCTTTCCAAATTTCAAATCAAATCTTAATCAAATTCAAACTCAACCTTCCAAATCTGAAATCCAATCCGTTCAATTCTCTCCCTTGTCTGGGATGGAAGCGGTTGATTCCATTGACACAGATCAAATCTGATGGCGAGGGATTATATCCATTCCAAACCAGTGACTTCCGATCAACTCTTTTGAACGGGGTATGTAACATCTACATATTCCCTCCTAATCTATTTCCTTCATGAAAGTCTTTTACAACTTTCATGAAATTCTCGAAACACCAAAATTCCACACTTTTCAAATCAACACTACAAATCTTTGCAAAGTCAAAGACTATTCAAATTCAAACCTTTTGGAGTTGAGGATTTTACATCCGAAACTGCATTGCTTTAGGATTCTTGCCCTATCGCAATGAAATACATCAAATTCAAACTTTTAGAGTTGAGGATTTTACATCCGAGACTGCATTGCTTTAAGATCCTTTCCCTATCGCAATGAAATACAGCAAATTTAAACTTTTGGAGTTGAGGATTTTACATCCGAGACTGCATTGCTTTAGGATCATTTCCCTATCGCAATGAAATACATCAAATTCAAACTTTTGGGTTGAGGATTTTACATCCGAGACTGCATTGCCTTAGGATTCTTTCCCTATCACAATGAAATACATCAAAAATCAAACTTTTAGAGTTGAGGATTTTACATTCGAGACTGCATTGCTTTAGGATCCTTTCCCTATCGCAATGAAATACATCAAATTCAAACTTTTGTGTTGAGGATTTTACATCCGAGACTGCATTGCTTTAGGATTCTTTCCCTATCGCAATGAAATACATCAAATTCAAATTCTTAGGGTTGAGGATTTTACATCCGAGACTGCATTGCTTTAGGATCCTTTCCCTATCGCAATGAAATACATCAAATTCAAAATTTTGGATTGAGGATTTTACATCCGAGACTGCATTGCCTTAGGATTCTTTCCCTATCGCAATGAAATACATCAAAAATCAAACTTTTGGAGTTGAGGATTTTACATCCGAGACTGCATTGCTTTAGGATCATTTCCCTATCGCAATGAAATACATCAAATTCAAACTTTTGGGTTGAGGATTTTACATCCGAGATCGTATCATGCTTTAGGATTTTTTCCCTATCGCAATGAAATACATCAAAAATCAAACTTTTGGAGTTGAGGATTTTACATCCGAGACTGCATTGCTTTAGGATCATTTCCCTATCGCAATGAAATACATCAAATTCAATCTTTTGGGTTGAGGATTTTACATCCGAGACTGCATTGCCTTAGAATTCTTTCCCTATCGCAATGAAATACATCTAAAATCAAACTTTTGGAGTTGAGGATTTTACATCTGAGACTGCATTGCTTTAGGATCATTTACCTATCGCAATGAAATACATCAAATTCAAACTTTTGGGGTTGAGGATTTTACATCCGAAACTGCATTGCTTTAGGATTCTTTCCCTATCGCAATGAAATACATCAAAACCAAATTCTTGTGGTCGAGGATTTTACATCCGAAACCGCATCGCTTTAGGATTCTTTCCCTATTGCGATGAAGTACATCAAAATCAAACTCCTGAGGTTAAGGATTTTACATCCAATACCGCATTGCTCTGAGATCTCTCCTCATTGTAATGATTCAATCCAATCAATTCAATTTTCTTTTGAAGTTGAAGATGTTACATCTAAAACCACAAAATTCCAATTTTCATTTCAAGTTCAAATCCCTTCAAATTAATTCTAACAAAACTTCAATCTAAATTGAAACTCCAAACTAAAATCTAAGCTCACACATCAAAAATTAAACTAAAACAAAATAAAATCTAAATTGAAATTCCCCCAGGTCATGTGATTTGGGATTCACCTCCTTTTCCTTTCCCCAGCGAGAGTTCAGGAATCTCCAGTTTCAAAGATATACTTGACACTCCCCAGCGGAAACTCTTCTACTTTGTCCTAAGCTTGTCACTTGGACGTTTGTGTTGGTTTTGTTGATCGCTTCGGCCAACACCAATACGCGCGGTGTGCTCCGTCAGCTCACCACACCTATTGGGGGTCCATTTGTTGACCTCATTTTTGATGAGGTCTTCTCTTCTTCTCTTTAGTACTTAGGATCTAGCCTTAGGCTTTTCCTTTGACTATCTTAGAGGATTAGAATTGGGACCCACCACTTAGAAACTCAAACCACTTCTTAACTCCTTGCAAACTAAACAAATTTGATTGTAGACCCATAATCACCTAGAGGGTTAAAACCAAATGTGGAAGTTTAAAGGATGAGTTCCTATAGGACTCTTTGGCCTTAGGACTGCCCTGGGTGGCCTGGTCTGGTGAAGGGCTGACTTACACACACACTACATTTATACACTATACTTTCACACACATCTTAAAAAACACATCCTTACCTAACTTGACCTCCTGACTCATAAAGGTGATTCACATGGATGGTCCTTAACCCCTAAGCCCTTGGCCAAGATGGTTAGGAACAACATAGTGGATGCATCAAATGAGTCCCTTCATGGCTCATGTGGGCTTGATATGGCTTCAAGGCTCAATCAAAATGATTACATTTCACCTATATTCACCCAATCCTCAATTTTTCAAATTTTCAATTTTTGACCCCAGGACCCTACACCAGCTAAATTTACCCAAGACCCTCGAAACTACCCAAAATTTGCAAAATCACCTAAATTACCCAAAATTCCTCAAAATCAATCCCAAACATTCCCACATTACTCAAGTTGATCATCCATACCCAAAAATACCAAAAATTCCAAAAATACCTCCCAATACCCTCCAAATACCAAAAATACCCCTCTTGACCCAAAAATCCAAAAATTCAGAAAATTCCCAGAAAATTCTAGAAAATCTCAAATATTCCCAATTTCATTTTGTTCAACTACACCATGGGCCAATTTTGTCAATTTACCCCACTTTTATCAAAACCCCTAATTTGACCCATTTTAACCCAAAGTGAACCAATTGTCAAACCAAACCTACCCAATTGACCCAAATTCTGGTCCAATTCAATTCTAAACTTCAATTCAACATTCCCAACACCAATCTAGACCAAACCCAAGTCCAATTTGATTGACATTTGGATCCAATTTCACTTTTGGCCTTAAAGCCCAATTTGGACCCATGACCCAAACCTAACCCAAACTCACCCAATTCAACTCCAATTAACCCCAAATCTTTTCCAAACCTCCCTTAACATCCCTACAAACAAAATACTAACATGATTTGCCCAAAATATAGACCCAAACCCCATTTAAATTCAACCCAAAACCAAAAAGCCCAATTTTGACCTAAACCCAAACCTAACCCAAATAAGCCCAAACCCCAAAATCAAAGCCCAACAAAAGCCAAAACCTCTTTGAAACACTCCCATAAACATTTCCCAATATTTATTTTACATCAATTTCAACCCTAGCCTAACATTGGCCCAAGTTAGCCCAATTTGACCTATATTGGCCCATTCACCAAAGAAGCCCAAATCCAACCCAATTCAAACCCAAATAATGCCAAACTCATTTCAAATCACTCATAAAATATCCCTAAACCAAACCCAATAATTATTTGGCCCAAACTTCTACAAAATTCCCATCCATGAATTCATTTTGAAACTTAAAAACCCACTTACATGAAACCTTCCTAAAGCCCATCTTCACCAAAATCCAAAGGGCTAAAATCAATCCAAAGCCCATATGATAAATTCTTTTCATCATACTCTCAATTAAATCAATCCCTAAGTTTCAAAACTCATCATGAAGCCATTCCAAATTAAGCCCTATACAAATTCCCATCAAAATACCAAAATTTTCTTAAATCCATTTCCATGAAATTGACTTAACTTTTCCCAAGCCAAAGGTGAGCCATGAAGCCATGCATGAGCCACATGGAAGCCATGAGAGCCTCTTTACATGTCACCATGCCATTTCGGGAAAAAGGAGGAGACTCTTTCCTTAATTCCTAAAGGTGATTAACCACTCCCATGGTTCCCCTTAACCATGCTTAAGCTTAATTGTGCTTGGATGGTGACTTGACCCTACTGATTATGCTGAGCCAAATCACTTTTCCTTCAGCCTAAACCAAGCCTTCGGTGGTGCACCTAGCCCAAAGGGATGGGTTGACCAATTTGAGCCAAAATGAGCCCTCTCCCATTCCATTCTAATCCAAGCCTTTTACACATGGCATTTGCCAATCGCCTACACTAAACCCCGCACCCCGACCCACTCGAACAAGACGGTGACCAATGCTCGGCCGGCCACCACCAGTCGCCGAAAAACACCACACCCGAGAGCTCACATGTGAGCCAACTTTGGAATTCCACCTTGCCGAGCCGCCCCATGCCCAATGGCCACCATGGTTGTTCTTCCCATGCCCAGCAGCAGCTGATCCCAACCCTCGGTCATCCCCGCGAGGCTCTCCGGCCCACCTCTATTTAAACCCGACCCCTCACGGCCATGAGAGGAGAGTTGCAAAAACCTTGCCGAAACTCGCCAAAATTGTTCCAAACCCTACTCCATACTTAGAGCAGCTTGATCCCCAGTGTCAATTTGCCCTAATCCCCATCGACGTAATCCAATTTCTCAACCGAAATTTCACCCAAAACCGAGACACTTTGCCACAAGTGAGCCAATCCTCAAATTGATTGGTCCTACACCTTCACCGGACCAAGAGGAGAAGTTTCCCACCGAAAGCCCCATCTCCAGAGCCACCCGGTTGTTCCAATCCTCCAAGCTTTGTGATCGACTGGGGTCACTTTCATAGCTAGGCAATTCACCGCACCGGGAGACTTCATCCGGAGCTTCACGGGATCCAATCGAAGGTGACACAACCCTCGGATTGAAGCCACACTTCTCCGAGCAAAGGTATGAGCTAATTCTTCATCCCGAGCTTCCGGAGATTCTCCATTTCAAATGCTTTAATTTCAATGCATGATCACCGTATAGATGTATTCATCTCTTCAAGACCAATCCATAGAGCATAAGAACATGAAAATCCATTGAGTATTGAGTGAGATATTAGGGATTTAGTGTGGACGGCTCTCGGGTGAGGACACTTGGGGACGATAAACGGGTGCCGTTCATTTAATACACGCGCGGACGGACGGCCAGGATCACGCCGGATCAGGAGATGGAACGACACAGCGGGCCCCTGGAGCGCTGAGTCGGATGGCGGCGCCAAATCAGAAGGCGACGCGTGTGCGTTCGGAGCTATCGAGGTTGACGCGGCGCCGCGTGGATAAATAGAAAATTAGGGTATTTTCTGATTTATTTAATTCCCTAAACATCAAAAATCCATAACTTTGTGTAGAAAAATCAGAAAAATAAAATAAAAATACCCTCTTGCTCAGTCAACAGAAAAAAATAATGTGGAAAAGAAATCATTTAATTTCATCAAGTATTTTATTTTTAATGATTTATTTCCCCTCTGCATTGTTTTAATTCTCCATGCATATAGGAAATTCACCATGGCATGAGACCATAGGGCTTTTGAAGCCTCCGAATTTGGGAACATTCCCCGAATTTTCCAAAGTCGAGGCCATCCCTATGAGAAGTTATTGATTTTTCAAATTCATGTTACTGTTTTGAGTATTTTAAATCCAATAATTAGCATGTTGTGAAATAAATTCTAGGAAAATTTAGTGATGTCTCTTATGACCAGAGGACCCTAGGAAAAATAGGTTTTGAATTAATTCATTTAAAATAACCCTAATTGGCTTAAACACCCAAAATAAGTCCCTAATTAATTAGAGCTAATCATACATAAAATGGACTTGAAATCAATTCTCCACTGACCTTTAGGATCAGAGGAACCCACAATAAAAATTTGAAGTCAATTGGACTTGGTTAGCCCTACTAAATGGGTTGATTAAGTCATTTAGCCAATTTAAACTTTAAAAATTCATAACCTTCAAAATACTTTTCAAAAATTCACCAAATTGGTTTTGGAGCCTCTCTGATATCGGGGGAATTTAAGGAAATTAAAATTTCAATTTTCCAAAAAAGTTAATTTTTTGGTATTATTTTAATATTTTAATAATTAAAAAATAATAAAAATCTTAAAAATAATAAAATTCACCAAAATGTCACATTTTAAATTTTAATAACTTAGGAACAAACCCCATATTTTTCTTAGGTCTATTTGGTGAGATATTAAATTTTAAAGCCCTAGGGTGATTTTAAAATTAAAAAAAATGTATTTTCTAGCATTTTCACAAAAATAATTCTAATAAATCAAAGAAAAATCAAAAAATTATAAAGATTGATTCTCTGATTTCCTTGATATCAGAGAGATTTTTGAAATATATAAAATTCATTTTTCCACCTTTATTTTATTTTTTAAATTAATTAATACTCCAAAACTTAAAATAATTATAATAAAAATAATATAATTCAAAAAATCACCAAAATTGGTCCAAGTGGTCCTCTGGTCATTAGAAATGTCCCATAATTTTCTTAAGGACAGAAACTTTCCCTTGGTCATATTATTAAATTTTCCTTGGAAATCCCTATTTTCCACCAAAAATAATTACATAAATAAATTAAATACAGAAAAATCACATTTTCTCCACTCATGTCTTTATTGACATATGAGTGAAGTAACATAAAAATTTTAAGTTCATTTAAGCTCAATTTAGCGAGTTATGAAATTATTAAGCTTGAGGGGCAAAAATGGTAATTAAAAATTTTAACCCTTAATTAATACTTTAGGCTTTATAAAATTAAAGAGTAAAATATTTGATCTTAATCTGAGTTGGATGATTGAAATTTAAATATTTAAAGTGTAGAAACCTATTAAATAATTTAAAATAAGTGAAATAAACCTTAATTAAATAATTGATTAAATTTGGAAGAATAATAAAGTTGGAATTATTAAATAGGGATATTATTAGGAAGAGATTTATTCTTTGATCTAAGATTTCCTAAATTAATCATCTCAATAATATTAAATTCCTAATTAAAATGATAATTCAAATTTGAGTTTTAAAATGTTAAAACACTTAATCATTAAATTAAAAGTTAAAATATTAAACTCTTTTAAATTTTCAATTAAATTAAAATTAAAAATAAAATTAAATTAAAGATTAAATTAAATTAAATCAAACAAATTAAATTAATTTAAATTAAATTAAATCAAATAAATTAAATTAAATTAAATTAAACAAATTAAATTAAATTGAATTAAATTTAATAAAAATTAAATTTAATTAATTAAATAAAATTAAATTAAAAAAATAATAAATAATTAATTTAAATTTAAATTAAATTAAATTAAATTAAAATAGTAAAATCAAGTTAAAATTAATATCAAATCAAATTAAATTAAATTAAAATTAAAATTAAACCAAATTAAATTAAATTAAAGTTATATTAATTAATAATAATAATAACATCACATAAGATATAAAGAAATTCAAAATAAAGTAACTTGAATACTATTCCAAATTTAAACCCATTAATTTAAATTAAATCACAAACCATTTGAACACCAATTTGCCCTCAAAAGCTTTGGCTACCATAACTCCTAATAGAACGTTAATTGAAATGTTACTTCACTTATAGGATATTCAAATGTCCTAGTTCACTGAGCAAGATAACAAAACTAAACCTCGGACGATTACTTCACCTGATAATTAAATCCATTTGGACTTAAAACAATCCTATCAATATTGAAAAGATGTTTAAGATCCTCCTTAAGCACTTCCTCAATATGATTGGACACTTATAAGAACAATTGAACTTAATTATTCTTTGATGAAGAAAATCGTCCTCAAACCAAAACACAAGAACCTAGACGTCATAGGAAATGACTAGCAATAGGATTAGGAATTTGGTAGAAAACCATAACCCTTCCCTTAGCTTTACCTAGGAACTTGCATAAATATTCTAATTGTATTTTAAGTGCAGCTTGGGATGACGGGAAGACCCTCCAGGTACGCTTTTATTTTATTGCAATTTATTTAATCGCATCGCACTTACTTTTCTTGCATGATAAACAATCGTTGCATGAAAACCCACACCTTTAGGATAGTCCCTAAAACTGAAACCAAAACTAAATTAAAAGTCATTGCAAGATAAAATTCACCGCCACAACATTTCAAAATATAAAAAAACTCAAAATTTAATCTCAAATAGAACACAAAACTACAATTACAACTAAATTAAAACGTCCTGTTGGATGATCGGGAATACCTCGGATGATGTAACCTAAGTGTTGCTAACGGGATTTCCCACGGTCTAAATGAAAGTGTGGAACTCATTCAGTTGAGTTTAGCAAATTCATCTGGACTAAGTGAATCTGATAAAAATAACGATGCAGGAAGGATGGAACCGTGGGATCTTAACCGGTGTTGTTATAATCAACTTTGAGATTTGTTTTAATTAAAACACAAAAACACTTGGTAATTAAGAAGTCCTCTAAACCAAAACACTTCTCTTATCTCCTGATTTATGACTTCTATAACTAAACCTCTGCAACAACAAGGAGCTCGGAGCATGGTGGGCAGCACGGCCATCGTCGTCAGCAAAACTTGAATCTACATCAGCAAAACCTTTCCTAGAATTAAATAACCAAGCCATAGGATTTCGAGATAGTTTGCCTAGTGCAACATAAATCCTCAACTCTTTGTTAGGCATTTGCATAGCAAATTAAGCCCTAACCGGTCTTAGGACTCCTAGGTAGTCGTCCAATACGATATAAACCTCACATCTTCGAGGCTATTTGTATGATTATGTCATACGAATATAAGTCCTAATTAATTAAAACTGGCAAGATCAAAACATTAAATAAACATTAGGATTTTATTAAACTCGAAACCAAACAATAGGATAGTTCGGGAAGTTGCCAAGATTCCTCTTGGATCCTTAACTTCCCCTACTCCTCTTCCTTTGGATTCCCAAAATAAAATGTTCCAAATTTGATCCATTCCCTATTGAAATTCCAAAATTCAATCCTCGAAAACTTAAACTTTGAGATTCTTGAGAGCGAGCATTATTGATTATTATCGAGAGTTTTCTTAGGTGATTCTTGTCACTTAAGATGTAATTAACTATAGGGGCTTGCCCTTATAGGGAATTTTAAAGAACCTGAGTAATATAAACCCCGTTTAATACTTTCATATTAAGCAGGGGAATTTGTCGGCTTATAAAATTGGTTCGCAGACCAAACGGATGTCACAAATCTTCTAGTTTATTTAATCAAGCCCCATCGTCAAGCAGTGTGTTTATTCTTCGGGATAGGTACACGGTTTGTGATGTGGTGCTCGTTTATATAAACTATTCGGGATGTGAGATCAGTTTGATTTCATATCTTAAAATTTTCAAATTTAAAATTATTTTCAAAAATCAAATACTACTTTTCAAATTATTTATTTAAATTAAATTAAAAATTCGCCGAAAATTTCTGTAGGCGACCCCCTTTTCAAAACACAACTTAAAAATATGCCGACAGTGTCTAAGGTGCCTGAGCGGGTCCGAGGCTCGTGAAATTGTGAAAGAAATACATTCAGGACTTTGTGGCGCTCATCAATCGGGTCCAAAAATGAAAATGAAGATTAAAAGACTAGGGTATTACTGGCCCTCAATGATGACCGACTGTATGAAAGTTGCCAAAAGTTGTCACCAGTACCAAGTGCACGGAGTGATTCTACACCAACCTCCAAATGTGCTACACCCGACAATCGCGTCATGGCCATTTGAATGTTGGGGCACAGATATAGTGGGTCCGATAGAACTGCCTTCTTCAAGAGGACATCTCTTCATTCTTGCAGCTATAGACTACTTTTCTAAATGGGCAGAAGCTATACCACTCAGAGAAGTAAAGGCACACCACGCGCTACAGTTTTTCAAGAACCAAGTCGTCTACCATTTTGGGGTACCGCGCAAGATCATTTCGGATAATGGGTCTGCATTCAAAAGTAAAAAGATCAATAATTTTGTCAGAAGACACGAGATAGATTAGCGATACTCAATGATCTACTACCCAAGAGCAAACGGCTTGGCCGAGGCTTTTAATAAAACTCTCGTTCAAATTTTAAAGAAAACTTTGGACAACAACAAGAGAAATTGGCACGAGAAGTTGTTAGAAGCCTTATGGGCCTACAGGATGACTTTTAGGACTCCTACTCAGTCTACGCCTTACGCTTTAGTGTACAGGTCCGAGGCCGTTTTGCCCCTGGAAGTTCAGCTTCCATCACTCCCAATTGCGGTTGCAGAAAAGATCACTACGGAAGAAAATGCCAGACTATGACTGGAAGAATTGGAAAGCTTGGAAGGGAAAAGACTTTCCGCACAACAGAATTTGGAACTGTATCAAGCCACGATGATCCAAGCCCATGATAAACTGATCCACCCAAGAACTTTCAAAGTCGGTGACTTAGTTCTTGTTCTCAGAAGACCTATTCTTGCACATCGCAAGATAGGTGGTAAATTTGAACCAACATGGGAAGGGCCGTTCGTGGTTGAGATAGTCTATCTGGAGGTTCCTACCAACTGGTGAAGTGCCGTGGAGAACGACCCATGCTTCCAATCAATGAACGGTATTTAAAGAAGTATTATGCGACCTGATGTTTCGAAGGGTGGCCTCTAAAATAGAATCTTATCCCTAGAAACATGGGTGAAGTAATCACATTGTGACTGGGTCTGAGCCTAAAACACAATAAAATAGATAAAGAAAATCTCATCAACGAAACTATTAAAAAGAAAACATGAGAAATCATAATAATAAAATGTCAATCTTTCCTTTTAAATCCATTCATTCCTGATATTTTCTCATCTCTTCCTACTTCCTTTAAATTTAAAAGAAGTGAATAAGAATTTTTAAGTGGTTTTTTTTCTTATTGTTCTTGTTCTTAGTACAGCCACTGATCTTTTCCTTGTTTTTTTCGCAGGGAAATGTCGAACGGGCGGTTGGTTCTAAACTTTAGAAATGGCGTGAGTCTAATACTTGATGAAAAGAGGGTGAGATATGGAGTAATGATAGAGATTGACTCAGACTTCACACCAGCCGGCTTACAATACGAAGAAGATGATTGGATCCTAGTTGATCGAGAAGAATTTCACAGCCAGACAGTGATGAAAATGGGTGGCACGAGCCACCAATCCGACAGCGAAAAAGAAAAGCAAACGCCGCACATGCAACCGGAGAGGATAAGAAAGTTAAGTCCGTGGTTGCCACAACAGAGGGTAGGCTTGTCAGTGCCACGCCCATAGAAATTCAAGGGGTAAGGAGATCTACTCTCACTGCTACCCAGCAAAGAAATAAGAATCGTCGCATTAGCAAAATGTTGACCAAGTTAGCAGAAGATCAATATAAACAGATAGTGGATACCGTTAGTGCAAATGCTTCAAGGAGACCGGTTTGTCAGGAACCAGAAAGAAGAAAGTCAACTCCACGAAGGTCGGAACAGATAAAAGAAATATCAAGAAAAGCAGAAATAGAGTCGGTACCTCGACGCCGAGCATACATACCGGATCCGAAGAGTCTTGTTGCGAAAGCAACCCCGGAAGATGTCCCTACGGAGACTATCCCCGAGGAGCCGAGACATGCAGAAGAATATGCTGGGGTTGAGCCATACATCCCACAGTATGTTACTAGACACCGAGGACTTCAGATAATCCTGGAATACGAGCTGGAGAAAATGCAACTAGTTGAGAAGAAAACCTTTGAATACTTTGAAAGAATTGGAAACAAGAGGGTCAACATCTTGGAAGGCCTCGAGCTGCATACAGATGTTTTCTCAGATTATGAGCAACAACAAATTATAGACTGCATCCTTGAATTGCAGAAAATGGGTCGAGCTGGCCGCCTGAGAGAAAAAACATATTTGGAACCCCGAAGATGGATGCCAGGAAAGGGAAGAGTTACAATCTAATGCAGATGTTGCTACAATTTTGCCACAGATAGGAAAGGAAATCCGCCAAAGATACTCCGTCACAGTGAGGTGGATCCAATGCCAAGAGTCATCAAGAGAATGGTGAAAAGGATGATAACATGGAGGGTATTGCCTGCAGATTGCATACCCAACAGCTGCATTATTAACATCTACAAGGAAGGCAACTGCATACCGCCGCATATAGACCATCATGACTTTGTTAGACCCTTCTGCACAGTGTCATTCGTCAACCAGTACAACATCATGTTTGGATCTAACCTCCAGATTGTAGGCCGCGGTGAGTTCCGAGGGCCAGTGGAGATACCACTACCGGTAGGTTCCGTCCTCGTGTTAAAGGAAACAGAGCAGACGTTGTGAAGCATGGCATTCCAGGGGTGCCTGTGGAGCAGATCTCAGTTACTTTTAGAAGAATGGACGACAGAAAAATGCCTACCATTTTCTGCCCGATCCAGAATTAGAGAGTCTCCGGCCTTACGAGCTGTGAGTTACATGAAAGATAGCACACCTCCAATGCACATCCATGAGGCATTCCTGCTAGGAATGGCTTGGAAGGTGATGTTATGGCCCATGTTTCTTACTATTCAGACATGGATTTTTTACAGACACTTTTTGATGGATCAGCAAGAAATTTACACAGTCCATTTTGGATTTACATGGATTGTATGAGACATTAAATTTCTGAGGAAAAGGTCATCATGACTAGATCAAGTTGTATGATGTACTTTCAGCAAATTGGAATGAAAAAGACTACGTCATATTTTGCCTTCACCTCTTTTTGTGAAAATTGACTGGGAAACGCCATTAGAGTTAAATAAACTTTGAACGAAGAACAGAAAAGAAAAGAAAATAAATGAGAATTTTTCCTACAAATCTAAATAGTAAAATGAACTTTAAATTCACATGAACACTAAATAAACAACAAAAATAAAATGGGATCGTTAAAGGACAAACAAAATGAATCTAAATCTCAAATTGAATTCCGATCTGAATCCTCTGATTTGAACCTTTCAGTTCTTCTCTCAATCGAAATCTGTTTGAAACTCTTTTGAATTTTTAATATTTTCCTCAACTCATTGCTAAGTCGAGTCTTTTCAGCTTGGTACACTTACCAGCTCCTTTCAGTTCTCTTTCTTCTGTGTCTTAGAGGATCGACTAGTTCTATTGACACGGAGCCACGAACTTTGTTCGATTTGGTTCTGATGGCATGAGACTGGGTCCCTCTTCATACAGATAAATCTTCGAGACTGGAGCCTAACTTCCAGTTCTCTTCGAGGCTAGAGCCTAACTTCTAGTCCTCTTTCAAACTTTCGAGACTGGTACCTAAATTCCAGTTCTCTCCTTTTGAGGTCGGTACCTAAATTCCGACTCTCTTTTTGACATTGATTCCTAAATTTCAATTTCCACCTCTTTTCGAGATCGATACCTAAATATCGATTCTCTTCCAAGACTGTTACCTAAATTCCAGTTCTCTCCTTTTGAGGTCGGTACCTAAATTCCGACTCTCTTTTCGGGATCAGTAACTATATTCTGATTCTCATTTCCTTCGAGGCTGGTATTTAAATTCCAGTTCTCTCCTTTCGAGGTCGGTACCTAAATTCTGACTCTCTCATTCGAGATTGATACCTAAATTTCGATTCTCTTTCGAATTGATACCTAAATTTCAATTCTAAATTCCGAGACTGGTACCTAAATTCCAGTTCTCTTCCTTTGAGGTTGGTACCTAAATTCCGACTCTCATTCGAGATCGATACATAAATTTCAATTCTCTTTCGAATTGATACCTAAATTTCAATTCTAAATTTCCGAGACTGGTACCTAAATTCCAGTTCTCTTCCTTCGAGGTCGGTACCTAAATTCCGACTCTCTCATTCGAGATCGATACCTAAATTTCGATTCTCTTTCGAATTGATATCTAAATTTCAATTCTAAATTTCCGAGACTGGTACCTAAATTCCAGTTCTCTTCCTTCAAGGTCGGAACCTAAATTCTGACTCTCATTCGAGATTGATACCTAAATTTTGATTCTCTTTCGAATTGATACCTAAATTTCAATTCTAAATTCCGAGACTGGTACCTAAATTCCAGTTCTCTTCCTTCGAGGTCGGTACCTAAATTCTGACTCTTATTCGAGATCGATACCTAAATTTCGATTCTCTTTCGAATTGATACCTAAATTTTAATTCTAAATTTTGAGACTGGTACCTAAATTCCAGTTCTCTTCCTTCGAGGTCGGTACCTAAATTCCGACTCTCATTCGAGATTGATACCTAAATTTTGATTCTCTTTCGAATTGATACCTAAATTTCAATTCTAAATTCTGAGACTGGTACCTAAATTCCAGTTCTCTTCCTTCTAGGTCGGTACCTAAATTCCAACTCTCATTTCGAGATCAGTACCAAAATTTTGATTCTCATCTTTTCCGATCGATACCTAAATTTCGATTCTCTTTCAGGTTTGATACTTAAATTTCAAATCTCACTGTTTCGAGATCAGTACCTAAATTCTGATTCTCATCCTTTTTCCGTCGATACTTAAACATTGATTCTCACTCCGAGGCTGGTACCTAGATTCCAGTTCTCTTCGCAATCCTGAGATTGAAACCTTAGTTTCAACCCTCATTTCAAATCCAAATTTCAAATTCAAAATTTCCTTAAATCGATTTCAAATTAAACTTCAAATCGAAATCTAAACTCACACATTAAAACTTGAAATTTAAAAGTAAAATGAAATCTAAATCGAATTCCCCAGATCTTGTTATTTGGAGTTCACCTTCTTTTCCATTCCTCAGCGAGAATTCAGGATTCTCCAGCCTTGGAAATATACCAGATACTCCCCAGCGGAAGTTCTTCTACTTCGTCCTAAGTTTGTCACTTGGACATCTGCGTTGGCTTTGTTGATCTCTTTGGTCAACGCCAATACGCGCGGTGTGCTTGGTTAGCGCACCCCACCTATTGGGGGTCCATTTGTTGACCTCATTTTTGATGAGGTCTCTTCTTTTCTCACTCTTTAGTACTTAGGATCTAACCTTAGGCTTTTCCTTTGACTAATCTTAGAGGACTAGAAATGGAACCCACCCTTTAGAAATTCAAACACCTCTTAACTCCCTGCAAACCCCAAAAGTTTGATTGTAGACCCCTAATCACCTAGAGGGTTGAAATCAAATGTGGAGGTTTAAAGGATGAGTTCCCTATAGGACCTTTTTGGTCTTAGGAAAACCCTGGGTGGCCTGGTCTGGTGAGGGTTGACTTGCACATACACTACACTATCACACACATTCCAAGTCTTAAGACCACACTCTCACCCAACTTGACTTCCTGACTCATGTAGGTAATTCATATGGATGGTCCTTAACCCCTAAACCCGAGGCTAAGAGGGTTAGGAACAACATAGTGAATGCCCCAAATGAGTCCTTTCATGGCTCATATGGGCTTAATATGGCTTCATGGCTTCATGGCTTCATGGCTTCATGGCTCGACCAAAGTGATGCCATTTCACTCACATTTAATCAATCTTCCTTTTTTTTCAAAATTTCAATTTTTGACCCCCGGGGCCCCGGACCCACCAAACTTACCAAATACCCTTGAAATAACCCAAAATTTGCAAAATTGCCTAAATTACCCAAGATCCCTCAAAATCAATCCTAAACACTTCCCACCATTCAAATTGACCATCTTTGGCCAAAAATACCAAAATTTCCAAAAATACCCCTAAACCCCCCAAAATTATCAAAATACCATTTTGCCCCAAAAATCCAAAAAAATCAGAAATTTCCCCAAAAATTCCAGAAAATCCCAAATATTCTCTATTTCATTTTGTTCAACTACACCATGAGACAGTTTTGCCAATTTACCCCACTTTTACCAAAACCCCCAATTTGACTCATTTTTAACCCAAGTGAGCCCAATGTCAAACCAAACCACCACAATTGACCTCAATTCTGGTCCAATTCAATTCTAAACTTCAAATCAATATCCCCAACATCAATTTAGACCAAATCTAACTCCAATTTGATTGACATTTGGGCCCAATTTCAATTTGAAGCCTAAGGCCCAATTTTGGCCCATGACCTAAACCCAGCCCAAACCTAGCCCAATTCAACTCCAATTGGCCCCAAATCTTTTCTAAAACCTTCCTAACATCCCCATAAACAAAACACTAACTTTATTTGCCCAAAATTTGAACCTAAACTCCACCCAAATCTAACCCAAAACCAATATTCCTTAAATTGACCTAAGCCTAAACCTAACCCAAATGGACCCAAATCCCAAAATCAAAGCCCAACCAAAGTTGAAAACTCTTTGTGACACTCCCATGAACATTTCTCAACATTAATTTTACATCAAATCCAACTTTAGCCCAACCTTAGACCAATTTGGCCCACCTTGGCCTCTATACCAAAAGACCCCACACTAAACCCAATTCAATTCAAAATCACTTCATACTTGTTCCAAACACTCGTGACACATGCCTAAACCAATGGCAACATTTATTTGACATGGTCCTTCACAAAAGTTTCATACAAAAGCCCATTTTAAAATCCAAAAGCCCACTTCCTTAAACCACTTTAAAAGCCCATACAAAACCATTTCAAAAGCCCAAAATCAATCCAAAGGTCACATGACATCTTCATTGATCATCCATTCAATCAAGACCACCCCCTATGTCCAAAATCCATCATGTTGATCAAACCAAAATGGCATCATGACAAATCCCATTAAAAGAATTCAAAATTTTCAAAATTCCAAATAACCCATTTCCATGAAATTGAGCCAAGCCATGACCAAGCCATAGACAATCCTTGGAGCCATGCTTAAGCCACATAGAAGACATGAGAATCTTAGGATTGTCAAACCTCCCTAAATGGCAAAAGGAGGAGATCCTTTAAACACTCCCTAAAAGTCATTAGCCATACCCATGTTCCACCCTAACCCAAAATTAATCCAAATATATTTGGATGGGGACTTCTACACTCTAAACCAGCTAACTCATCTGACCTCCCTCAGCCCAAATCAGTCCCTTGGTGGGTGCATCAAACCCAAATACATGAATTGACCAAAATCAAGCCAAAATAACCCTTGCCCCATGCCATTTTAATCAAACCTCCTTACACATGGCAATAGCCAATTGCTTGCACCAAACTCAATCCCTGGACTCACTGAGTCAAGATAGTGACCTGACCCTGCCGGCCAGCCGCCTGGGTCACCGGAAAACACCATGGCCGAGAGCTCCATGTGAGCCAAAATTTTCAATTCTCCCTGGCTAAGCTGTATCAACCCAAATGGACACCATGGCTGTTCTTCTCCTTCCCTGAGCAGCTGATCCCAGCCTCCAATTGCCCCTGGGAAACCCTTCAGCCACGTCTATTTAAACACCTCCACCTCTTGGCCAAAGGGGGAGTTGAACAAAAACCTTACCAAAACTCTGCCAAAATCATTCCAGACCCCTCTCCAGACAAAGAGAACTTGATCCCCACTAAAATACAGCCCTAAAACCCTCTATGTGAGCTCAATTTCTGAGTTGAAAATCCACCCAAAAAACAAGACACTTCACCACAGTGAGCCAATCTCCAAATTGATTGATCCTACACCTTCACGAGACCAAGAGGAGAAGTTCCCCAGCAAAAGCCCCCTTACCAGGCCAGCCATTGCTTCCAGCCTCCAAGCTTTGTGATCAGCCTTGGTCACTTTCATACCTAGACAATTCCCCAGAGCCAGAGACTTCATCTGGAGCTTGTCTGGACTCAATCGAAGGTGACACAACTCTCAGATCGAATCTTCACTTCTCTGAGCAAAGGTATGAACTCATTCTTCCCCCGATCTTCCAGCAATTCTCCATTTTGTTTGGGTTAATTTCATAGCCTATAAACCATATGGATGTGTTCGTCTCCTCAAGACGAATCCATAGAGCATAAGAACATGAAAATCCGTTGAGAAATGACAGAGATCTTAGGGTTTCAGTGTGGACGGCTCTCGAGACACACCAGTCGGAGACGATGATCGGTCGTCGTTGGATCGAGCGTGTATCGAATGGACGATGCAGATCGCGTCAGATCAGAAGATGGAGCAGGACTGCGGGACGCGTGGCTACTGACTCAAGTGGCGGCGTCGAATCACAACGCGACACTAGGGGCTTCGGAGCTGCCAAGGTTGACGCGGCGCCACGTGGATAAGTAGATAAATCCCTATTTTCTGAATTAATTAAATGCCCTGAACTTCAAAAATTCATATCTTTGCATAGAAAAATCACAAAAATAAAATAAAAATATCGTCTTTCTCAGTGAACAGAGGAGAATAATGTGGAAAAAAAATCAAGTTAATTGGATGAGTATTTTATTTTTAATAATTTATTTACTATTTTTAATATTTTGATTCTTCATTTGCATAGAGAATTCACCATGGCATGAGACCATAGGGCTTTTGAAGCCTCTGATCTTGGGAACATTCCCTGAATTTTTCAAGGTCAGAGGCCATCTCTGTGAAAAGTTATTGATTTTTCAAGTTCATGTCACTATTTTAGGTATTTTAATTTAAATAATTAGCTTGTTGTGAAATAAATTCTAGGAAAATTTGGTGATATTTCTTAGGACCAGAGGATCCGGTGAAAAATATATTTTGAGTTAATTCATTCATAATAACCTTAATTGGCCTAAACCCATAAAATTGAATTTGAATTAATTAGGGTTAACCACACATCAAATTGACTTGAAAATAATTTTTCATTACTCTTTAGAGTCAGAGGAACCTTACATAAAATTTTGAAATCAATTAGACTTCATTAACCCCACCAAATGGATTGATTAAGCCTCATAAGCAAAATAGAATTTTAAAAATACTTTTCAAAAATTTTCAAAAATGGTTTTGGAGCTTCTCTGATATCAGGGGAGTTTAGGAAAAATAAAATTGGAATTTTCTAAAAAAGTTGATTTTTTACTATATTTTAATATTTTAATAATTAAAAAATAATAAAAATCATAAAAATATCACATTTTGACTCCTAATCACTTAGGAACAAATCAAATATTTTTACTAAGTCCCTAGGATAAGATATTGAATTTTAAAGGCTTAATGTAATTTTTAATATTAAAAATGAATTTTTAACCTTTTCACTAAAATAAAAAAATAGAAAATTATAAAATTTGTTTCTCTGGACTCCTTGATGTCAAAGAAATTTAAGAAAAATATAAAATCTATTTTTCAATTTTTATTTTATTTTAAAATTAATTAATACTCTAAAACTCAAAATAATTATAATAAATAAAATATAATTCAAAAAATCACCAAAATTAGTTTAAGTGGTCCTCTGGTCATTAGGAACATCCCATAATTTTCTTAAGGACAGAAACTTTTCCTTAGTCATGTTGTTGAGTTTTCTTTGAAAACCTCTATATTCTACTAAAAATAATTATATAAATAAATTAAATATAGAAAAATCATATTTTCTCCTCTAATGTCTTAATTGTTATGTGAGTGATGTGACATAAAAATTTCAAATTCATTTGAGCTCAATTTAGTTAGTTATTAAATAAATAAGCTTAAAAGGGCATAAAGGTAATTAAAGTTTTAACACTTAATTAAAACTTTAGGTTTAATCAAAATGGGGGGGGGTAAATATTTGATTTTAACTTTCTCTTGGATGATTGAAACTTAGGGAAATTAAGGGGTATAAACCCATTAAACACTTTGAAAATATCAAAATGAAACTTTAATTAATTAAATGATTTGAATTTTGGAAAGAATATATTTAAAATTTGGATTATTGAAATAGGGATATTATTAAGAGGATATTTATTCTTTAATTTAAAAATCCCTAAGTAACTCACTTTAACAATATTTAGTTCTTAATTAAAAATTAAAATAATAATCCAAATTAACAATTAACACTAAAATTAACAATTAAAATTAAAATTAAAACTAAATAAAATTTAAATTAAACTAAATTTAAAACTAAATTAAATTAAAATAAAATTAAAATTAAAATTAAATTAAAATTAAATAAATTAAATTTAATTTAAATTAAACTAAAATTAAATTAAATTAAAATTAAATTAAAATTAAATTAAAATTAAATTAAAAATTAAATAAAATTAAATTAAATTTAAATTAAATTAAATTAAGTCCAATTAAAAATCATTTAACAACAAACCTAAAATATGCCGACACACCATCTGACTCCGCGCTCCAGGGGCCCGCGGTTCATGTAACGTCCTTCGATCCGGCGTAATCTGGACCATCCACTCGATACAAGCTCGATCGGACGGCGCCTGGTCATCGTCTACGACTGGTGTGCACCATGACCGTTCACACTAAAAGCCTAAGAACTCTCTCATTTCTCAACGGATTTTCGTGTTCTTATGCTCTATGGATTTGTCTTAAAGAGAAGAACACATCCATACAGTTTACATGCTATGAAATTAAGTAAATTAAAATGGAGAATCACTGGAAGCTCAGGAGGAAGGAATGATCCATACCTTTTCTCTGAGAAGTGTAGCTTCAATCAGAGAGTTGTGTCACCTTCGATTGCACCCAAGGAAGCTCCAGATGAAGTTTCTGGCTCTGGGGAATTGTCTAGGTATGAAAGTGTCCACAGCCGATTTTAATGCTTGGAGGCTAGAGCAACTGGGTGGCCTAGAGAGGGGGCTTTCACTGGGGAACTCCGTCTCTTGGTCTTGTGCAGGTGTGGGTGAGTTTAATTTGGATTTGGTGGAGGTTTTAGAGATGTCGTGGTTCTGGGCTGAGAAGTGAGCTCCAAAATTGAGCTCAATCAAGGGGTTTAGGGAAGGAGAGCAGTGGGGATCAATTGCTCTAGGTGAGGAGAAGGTCCTGGAGCAATTTTGGCAGAGTTTTGTTTAGGTCTGGTTCATCACCTTCTTTGGCCGAGAGGGTGGTGGGTTTAAATAGACATGGCTGGAGGGCCTCCCAGGGGGAGTTGAAGCTTGGGATTAGCTGCTCTGGTCAAGGGAAGAACAACCATGGTGTCTAATAGGGTTGGGATAGCTCAGCAAGGAAGAATTGAATTTTTGAACCAAATGGGTGCTCTCAGCCTGGTGTTTTTAGGTGACTGTGGTGGCTGGCCGGCCAGGGCCAGGTCACCCTCAAGGTCAGGGAGGTCAAGGCTGGGGTTTAGTGCAGTCAATTGGCCATGGACATGTGTAAAGGAGTTTGATTTAAATGGAATGGGAGAAGGTTCATTTTGGCTTGGTTTTGTTCAACTCATGCATTTGGGCTAGGTTCACCGCCCCATGATCTGATTTAGACTGAAGGGGATCAGTTGGGTTAGCTAGTGAGGGGTGGTGAAGTCCCCATCTAAGGTGATGTGGCTAATTTTACTTTAGAGTGTAGCATGGATGAGGTTAAAAATGCTTAATGAAGGTTTAAGAAAGAGCCCACTCTTCTTGCCATTAATGGCTTGGTGAGGTGTCAAAGCTCTCATGGCTTCATATGGCTTGTAAATGGCTTCATTTGGCTTATAAATGGCTTCATTTGGCTTGCTCATGGCTTGGGATAAGGTTGGCTTATTTTCATAGGAATGGGTTTTGGGATTTTTGATGAGTTTAAGGGAAATTTGCATGAGGCTTGATTTGGATTTATTTGATGATTGATTTAGAACTTAGGGATGATATCGATTAAAGGTATGATGAGAAGAAATTGACATGTGGGCTTTGGAGCTAATTTTGGGCTTTTGGATTTGGTAAAAATGGGCTTTTAGGATGGTTTAAGAAAGTGAGCCTTTAGGTTTGAAAACAAATTGGTGGATGGAAATTTTGTGAAGGATTGGGCCAAACAAATGTTGGGTTTAGTTTAGGGATGTGTCATGAACATTTTATAAAAGGTTTGGTGTCATTTAGAGTGGAATTGGATTTAATTTGGGCTTTTTTTTGGTAAAGGGGACAAAGTGGGTCAAATTGGGCTAACTTGGGCTAAGGTTGGACTAAGGTTGGATTTGATGCAAAATTAATGTTGAGAAATGCTTATGGGAGTGTCAAAAAGAGATTTCAACTTTGGTTGGGCTTTGATTTTGAGATTTGGGCCCATTTGGGTTAGGTTTGGGTTTAGGCCAAAAATGTAGATTTTGGTTTTGGGTTAGGTTTGGGTGGAGTTTATATTCAAATTTGGGGTAAATATTGTTATTTTTTGCTTGTGGGGATGTTAGGAAGGTTTAGGAAAATATTTGGGGTTAATTGGAGTTGAATTGGGTTGGTTTGGGCTAAGTTTAGGTCATGGGCGAAAATTGTGTTTTAGGCTTCAAATTGGATATGGATCCAAATGTCAATCAAATTTAGCTTGTATTTGGTCTAAATTGATATTGGGGATATTGAATTGAAGTTTATAATTAAATTGGGTCAAAGTTGGGATCAATTGGGTTGATTTGGTTTGATATTGTGTCCACTTGGGTTAAGAATGCGTCTAATTGGGGGTTTTGGTCAAAGTAGGTTAAATTGACAAAATTGGCCTATTGTGTAGTTGAACAAAATGAAATTGGAAATATTTTGGATTTTTTGGAATTTTCTAGGATTTTTTTGGAATTTTTGGAATTTTTGGGTTACAAGGGTATTTTGGGTATTTAGAGGATATTGAGGGGTATTTTTGGAATTTTTGGTATATTTGGCCATGGATGATTAATTTGAGTGGGGGGAAATGTTTAGGATTGGTTTTGAGGAATTTTGGCTAATTTAGGCAATTTCGCAAATTTTGGGCAATTTCAAGGGCATTTGATAAGCTTGGTGGGTTTAGGGCTCCGGGGGTCAAAAATTGAACTTTTGGGAAAATGAAGGTTGATCAAGTGTGAGTGAAATGAAATCATTTTGGTTGAGCCATGAAGTCATATTAAGCTCACAAAAGCCATGAGAGGACTCATTTTAGGCACTCAATATGTTGTTCCTAACCCTCTTAGCCAGGGCCTAGGGGTTAAGGTCCATCCATATGAATTACCTACATGAGTCAGGAATTCAAGCTAGGTATGAATGGTTTTAGGATTTGGAATGTGTGTGAAAGTGTAATGTGTGCAGGTCAACCCTCACCAGACCAGGCTACCTAGGGTAGTCCTAAGGCCAAAGAGTCCTATAGGGAACTCATCCTTTAAACCTCCACATTTGATCTTAACCCTCCAAGTGACTTGGGGCTTTACAATCAAACTTATGGGGTTTGCAGGGAGTTAAGAGGTGATTAAATTTCTAAGTGGTGGGTTCCATTTATAATCCTCTAAGATAGTCAAAGGGAAAGCTTAAGGCTAGATCCTAAGAACTAAAGAGAGAGAAGAGAAAAGACCTCATAAAAAATGAGGTCAACAAATGGACCCCCAATAGGTGTGGTGTGTTATCCAAGTACACCGCGCGTATTGGCGTTGACCGAAGAGATCAACAGAACCAACACAGACGTCTAAGTGACACACTTAGAACAGAGTAGAAACTAATTTCCACTGGGGAGTATCGAGTATATCTCCAAGACATGAGATCCCTGAACTCTCGCTGGGGAAAAGAAAAGGAGGTGAATTCCAGATCATAAGATCTGAGGAAATTTGATATAGATTTCATTTCATTTTCTATTTCAAGTTTTAATGTCAAGTTTGGATTTTGATTTGTTTCGAGTTTCAATTTCGATTGAGGTTTAATTTAAAATCAATTTGAGAAAATTCTGAATTTGAAATGAGAATTGGAACCTAGGTTTCAACCTTGAGATTTACAAAGAGAAGTGGAATTTAGGTACCAGCCTCGAAAGAGAGAATTGAAATTTAGTATCAATCTCGGAAAGAGAATCGAAATTTGATACTGTCCTCGAAAGGAGAGAACTGGAATTTGGTTCCAGTCTCGAAAGAGAGAGTTGAAATGTGGTATCAATCTCAGAAAGAGAGTCGGAATTTGGTACCGACCTCGAAAGGAGAGAACTGGAATTTGGTGCCGATCTCGAAGAGAGAATTGAAATTGGTATCAATCTCGGAGAGAGAGTCGAATTTGTATCGACCTCGAAAGGAGAGAGTGGAATTTGGTACCAGTCTCGAAAGAGAGAATAGAAATTTAATATCAATCTCGGAAAGAGAGTCAGAATTTGATACCGACCTCGAAAGGAGAGAACTGGAATTTTGTACCAGTCTTGTAAGAGAGAATTAGAATTTGGTATCAATCTTGGAAGAGAGAGTCAGAATTTGGTACCGACCTCGAAAGGAGAGAACTGGAATTTGGTACCAGTCTTGAAGGTTTAAAAGGTTGAAACTTGGTATCAACCCCGAAGGAGAGTCAGAATTTGGAACTGACCTCGAAAGGAGAGAACTGGAATTTGGTACTAGTCTCAAAGGTTTAAAAGGTTTAAATTTGGTATCAACCCCGAAAGAGAGTCGAAATTTGGTACCAACCTCGAAAGGTGAGAACTGGAATTTGGAACCAGTCTCGAAGGTTTAAAAGGTTGAAATTTAGTATCAACCCTGAAAGAGAGTCAGAATTTGGTACTGACCTCGAAAGGAGAGAACTGGAATTTGGTACCAGTCTCGAAGGTTTAAAAGGATGAAATTTGGTATCAACCCCGAAAGAGAGTCGGAATTTGGTACCGACCTCGAAAGGAGAGAACTGGAATTTGGTACCAGTCTCAAAGGTTTAAAAGGTTGAAATTTGGTATCAACCTCGAAGAAGAGTGGGAATTTGGTACCGATCTCGAAAGGAGAGAACTGGAATTTGGTATCAGTCTCGAAGGTTTAAAAGGTTAAAATTTGGTATCAACCCCGAAGGAGAGTCAGAATTTGGTACCAACCTCGAAAGGAGAGAACTGGAATTTGGTACCAGTCTCGGAGGTTTAAAAGGTTGAAATTTGGTATCAACCTCGAAGGAGAGTCGGAATTTGGTACCGACCTCGAAAGGAGAGAACTGGAATTTGGTACCTGTCTCGAAGGTTTAAAAGGTTGAAATTTGGTATCAACCCTGAGGGAGAGTCAAAATTTGGTACCGACCTCGAAAGGAGAGAACTGGAATTTGGTACCAGTCTCGAAGGATTAATGAGAAATGGAAACTGGTTCCAATCTCGAAGATTTATCTGTATGAAGAGGGACCCTGTCCCATGCCATCAGAACCAAATTGAACAAAGTTTGTGGCTCCGTGTCAATAGAACTAGTCGATCCTCTAACACGCAGAGAAAAGATTTAAAAAGAACTGATAAGTGTACCAAGTTGAAAAGACTCGACCTGGTGACAAGTCGAGGAAAAGATTTGAATTTCAGAAGGGTTTCAAATGGATTTCATTTTGAAGAATAATTGAAGGATTTAGATCGAAGGATTCAGATTGAGATTTAAATTCATTTTGTTCATTTTGGTGATTCAATTTCAAAAATATTTGGAGTTCGTGTCAGTTTAGAATTCATTTTGACATTTAGATTCTTAAAAGAGTTCTCGTTTATTTTCATTTTTTTTTGTTCTTTGCTCGATGTTCTTTTAATTTAATGGCGTTTCCCAGTCAATTTGCACAAAAAGAGGTGAAGGCAAAACATGACATGGTCACTTTCATTCCAATCTTGTTGAAAATACATCATACATCTTGATCCAAAACATGATGATATTTTCTTTGAGAATTTAATATCTCATACAATCCATATAAATCCAAAAATGATTGTGTGAGATTCTTCAAATTTCTTCTAAAAGCAGCTGTCAAAATCCATGTCTGAATAGTGAGATACTGTTGACCTCATTTTTAGTATGTTCTTTTATCTCCTTAGTACTTCTTAGGATCTAGCCATAAGGTTTTCTCCTTGACTTTCCTAGAAGACTAGAATTGGGACCCACCCTTTAGCAATTCAGCTACTTCCTGACTCCTCTTGGGATCCCACTTGGATGGTTGCAAACCTCTGATACACCTTAGAAGGTTAAGACCACCATATGGGGAACCAATAGTGAGCTCCTATAAGGTTGTTCAAGCCTTAGGACTAGATTGGGTGGCCTTTTCTTGGTGAGGTCTGACTTACACACACTGCACTCTCACACACACCATCCTTACCCAATTTTCTCCCCTAGTTCATTGGAACACTCATGTGGCTAAGTCCAAACCCCTAGCTCTTTAGCTAAGAGGGTTGGGTACAACCCATGAGATGTTCAAAATAGACATTTCTTGGTTCATGGCTCACTTTAAGCTTCATCATGATCAAAATTCGACTTTTGCTAAAATGTCTGGTTTTGACATTGGGTCCTTCAAACCTACCTAAAATTACCTAATTGCCCCAAATTTTTCAAAATTCCCCAAAAATTACCCAAAATTCCTAAAAATCCTAAAGAGCACTTTGAAACAACCCCCACCTTTTAAATTCACCAAAATACCCCCAATACCCTCCAAATAACCTATTGATACCCTAAAATACCCTTTTGGCACAAAATTCCAAAAATTCCAAAAATTACCAGAAAATTCCAAAAAATCCAAAATATTCCCAATTTCATTTTTTTCAACTATACCATAGCCTAATTTTGCCAAAATAACCCGCTTAGCCTATAGTGAACCCATGCCCTAAACCTACAAAATTGATTAGCCAAACCTTGAAATTTCTTCCCAATTGATGTTGGGAACTCTTCAATACATACATTTGAAACTTTTAATTGGGTCTAAACCCCACCTTAACCCAACTTGGGGCCAAATTGATTCAACCTTGCCTAAATTAACCAAAATACGAAAATCCACCAAATTGACCTTCCAATTGAACTGAAACCTCTCCATGTTTTCATGAAACTTCTTCATGGCAATCATCTCTTCAAAATTACTCAAGAAACTTGGACCTAAATCAAAACCAAACTCAAGTTAGCCATTTCCAACCCCAAATGAGCCAATTTGAACCCATGACCAAACCAAACCAAATTGAACCAAATGTGGCTAAACCAACCTATCCACAGCCACTAAGTAAACCCTTGGAACCACCCTAGATTCACCTATCCCAAGCTAAGTGAGCCATGGACCAAGGGTTCCCCATTTTAAGGGATCTCTTCCTTTAAATGGACAAATCCACCTTTTGCCTCACCCCAAATCCCCCCTTGCCTGGTTTGTCACCATTAAACCCTACTCCTTGGTTGACTCGACCCATGGCCGGCTCCTTGTCCTTGCCGGCCGATCTAGCCGCCGGAGGGGTCAAGCCGAGAGCCACCACCAAGTGAAACAAATCCAAACTCACCCGATTGGCCACCTCGGCCAAATCAAACTTTGGAGCTCCACTGCCCTCCACCTAAGCAGTGGAATCCACCCACCAATTGAGACCTAGCTCAGCCCAATGGCCCTGGCCATTTAAACACCTCTTCTCGGCCATGAGAAAGGTATAGAAAGGTGTTGAAATTTTTCTCAAAAAAACCTCACCAAATCACTCCCAGAGCTTCTGCCCTGAATCCCCCCAGCTGAGCCCAATTTCTCAGCTGAAAATCAGGTCAGAAACAGGACATCCTTTGAAACTTCACCAAACCCAAATTAACTCTTCCCACACCTTCACCAGAGGTAGAGAAGGAGTTCTCTAGTGAAAGCCCCCTCTCCAGGCCACCCATTCGTTCCATCCTCCAAGCTTTGTGATAGGGCCTAGTGGAATTCAAGGTTAGGCATTTCACCGCGGCCTCCGAGCTTCATCCCGAAGCCTCCTTGGACTACAACGAACGTGCCGAGCATTTCTGATTGAGGTTTCACCTCTTAGAACCAAGGTATGAAGTCTGCCTTCCTCCCGAGCTTCTGCGCATCCTCCATTTAATTTAGCTTAATTTCATGGCATGTTATCCGTATGGATGTGTGTTGACCTCATTTTTGATGAGGTCTTCTCTTCTCCTTTTAGTACTTAGGATTTAGCCTTAGGCTTTTCCTTTGACTATCCTAGAGGACTAGAAATGGAATCCACCACTTAGAAATTCAAACTACTTCTTAACTCCCTGCAAACCCCAGAAGCTTGATTGTAGATCCCTAATCACCTAGAGGGTTGAGATCAAATGTGGGAGTTTAAAGGATAAGTTCCCTATAGGACTCTTTGGTCTTAGGATCACCCTGGGTGGCCTGGTCTGATGAGAGCTGACTTACACATACACTACACCCTCTCACACACAACCTAAAAAATCACACCTATGCCCAACTTGATCTCCTGACTCATGTAGGTAATTCACATGGATGGACCTTAACCTTTAAGCCCCTGGCTAAGAGGGTTAGAAACAACATAGTGAATACCTCAAATGAGTCCTTTCATGACTCATATGAGCTTATCATGGCTTCATGGCTCAACCAAAATAATTTCATTTCACTTTGACCAACCTTCATTTCTTCAAAATTTCAATTTTTGACCCCCAGGGCCTCGGACCCGCCTAGCCTACCAAAAAAACCCTTGAAATTACCCAAAACCTCCAAAATTTCCAAACCACCCAAAACTCCACAAAATTAACCTTGAACATTTCCAACCATTCAAGTTGATCATCCATAATCAAAAATACCAAAATTTCCAAAAATACCCCAAATACCCTCCAAATTACCAAAATGCCCCTCTTGACCCAAAAATTCAAAAATTCCAAAAATTCCCAAAAAATTCCAGAAAATCCCAAATATTCCCAATTTTATTTTGTTCAACTTCACCATGAGCCAATTGTGCCAATTTACCCCACTTTTTATAAAACCCCCAATTTGACCCATTTTAAACCCAAGTGAACCCAATGTCAAACCAAACCACCCCAATCGATCTGAATTCTAGTCCAATTCAATTCTAAGCTTCAATTCAATATCCCCAACATCAATTTAGACCAAATCTAAGTCCAATTTGATTGAAATTTGAGCCCAATTTCAATTTGAGTCCTAAGGCCCAATTTTGGCCCATGACCTAAACCTAGCTCAAACCAACCCAATTCAACCCCAATTGGTCCCAAATATTTTCTAAAACCTTCCTAACACCCCCATAAACAAAACACTAACTTGATTTACCCAAAATTTGAACATAAACTCCACCCAAAACTAAACTCCCTTAAATAGGCCTAAATCCACCACGAACCCAAATAGACCCAAATCCCAAAATTAAAGTCCAACTAAGGTTGAAAACTCTTTGTTACACTCCCATAAATATTTCTCAACATTGAATTTACATCAAGTTCAACATTAGCCCAACCTTAGCCCAAATTAGTCTATTTTGATCTATTTTGACCCTATCACCAAGGGGACCCAAATTTGACTCAATTCAATTCCAAATCACCTTAAATTTGTCTCAAATCACTCATGACACATCCCTAGACCAAACCCAACATTTATTTAGCATGGTCCTTTGCAAAATTTTTTATCTAAAAGCCCATTTTGAAACATAAAAGCCCATTCCTTTAAACCATTTTAAAAGCCCACCTTTACCAAATTTTAAAAGCCCAAACCCATCCTAAAGCTCACATTACAATCTCATCTCATCCTCACTCAATTAATATCACTCCCTAAGTGCTAAATCCATCATGAAAATCAAACCAAAATGGTATTATGCCAAATCCCATCAAATAACCCCAAAATTTCCAAAAATTCCTAAAACCCTTTTCCATGAAAATTGACCAAACTCTTGCCAAGCCAAATGTGAGCCATGAAGCCATGTATAAGCCACATGAAGCCATGGATGGTTTGACTTTTCACCAAGCTATTAATGGCAAGGGGAGGGAGACCTTTTCTAAGCTCTCACTAATCTTTTTAACCCTTTTAATGTCTCACCCTAACCCAAAATTAACTTAAACAAAATTGATGTGGACTTCACCACAGAAGTGAGCCTGACCCACCTGACCTCCTCAGCCCAAAATCAGGCCATGGGGAGATGAACCAAACCCAAAACCATGGCTTCGACCAAATCAAGCCAAAATGGAAACTCCTCCTTGCCACTTTGATCCAGCCCCTTTACACTTGGCAAAACTCAATTGAACCCACAGGAATCAAGCCCTGACTTCCCTGAGCCTGAGGTTGACCTGACCCTGGCCGGCCAGCCACCACAGTCGCCGGAAAATGCCATGGCCGAAACCTTGGGATGAGCCAAAGTTTGGAATTCCCACCTGCTGAGCTGCCCCATGCCCAATGGCCATTGCAGCTGTTCTTCCCTTGCCCTGAGCAGTTGATCCAAGCCCCTAACTCCCCCTAGGAAGCCATGGCCATGGCTATTTAAGCCAGCCAACCCCTCTCGGCCAAAAGGTTGGCTGAACCAAACCTTCACAGAATCCCTCCAAACTCCTCACAAAGCTTCCCCTAGCCAAGAGAAATCCATCCCCACTGTTCTCCTGCCCTAACGCCTACTGATTGAGCTCAATTTTGGAGCTCAATTCTTAGACCAGAACAGGACACTCTTAGATCCTCCACCAAAATTAAATTAAACTCACCCACACCTGAACAAGACCAAGAGAAGGAGTTCAAATCCCCCTCTCTAGGCCACCCATTTGTTCTAGCCTCTAAAGGTTGAAATCGGGTCTAGTGCAAATCAGGTCTAGGCAATTCCCCAGGGCCAGAGACTTGATATGGAGCTTACTTAGGTTCAATCGAAGGTGACACAACTCTCAGATCGAAGCCACACTTCTCTGAGCAAAGGTGTGAGCTCTCTCTTCTTCCCAAGTTTCTGAACATTCTCTATTTTAACTGGGTTAATTTCATGCCACATAAACTGTATGGATGTGTTTGTCTCTTCAAGATGAATCCATAGAGTATAAGAACATAGAAATCAGTTAAGAATCGAGAGAGATTTCAAGCCTGGAAGATGGACGGCTCTCGGGTGAAGTCGATCGGGGACGATGAACGGATGTCGTCCATTCGCGCGTGTATTAGACGGACGACTCAGATGGCGTCAGACCGTGAGATGATACATGAATGGCAGGCCCCCGCAGCGCTGACTCAGATGTAGGCGCCGAATCAGAGCGCGCTGCGTGGCCTTTCGGAGCTGCCGAGGATGGCGTGGCGCCGCGTGGATAAGTAGGAAATTAAGGCTATTTTCTATTTATTTAATTACCAGAACTTCAAAAATCCATATCTTTGCATAGAAAAATCACAGAAATAAAATAAAAATACCCTCTTGCTCAGTGAACAGAGGAGAATAATGTGGAAAATAAATCAAGTCATTTCATCAAGTATTTTATTTTTAATGATTTATTTACTCTCTGCATTATTTTAATTCTTCATTTGCATAGGCAATTCACCATGGCATGAGACCATAGGGCTTTTGAATCCTCTGAACTTGGGAACATTCCCTGAATTTTCCAAGGTCAGAGGCTATACCTATGAGAAGTTATTGATTTTCCAAGTTCATGTTACTATTTTGAGTATTTTAATTCCAATAATTATCATGTTGAGAAATAAATTATAGGAAAATTTTGTGATGTTTCTTATGACCAGAGGAACCTAGGAAAAATAGGTTTTGATTTAATTCACATGGAACAACCCTAATTGGCCTAAACACCCAAAATTGAACTTTAATTAATTAGGGTTAACTACACATCAAATTAACTTGAAAATAATTCTCCACTTATCTTTAGGATCAGAGGAATATCACATAAAAATTTGAAATCAATTGGAAATATTTAACCCCACTAAATGGATTAATTAAGTCACATAACCAAAATTAAACTTTAAAAATTCATAACTCACAAAAATTCATAACTCACAAAAATGATTTTGGGGCTTCTCTGAAATTAGAGGAATTTAGGAAAATTAAAATTGTAATTTTCTAAAAAAGTTGACTTTTATCATTATTTTAATATTTTTAATAATTAAAAAATAATAAAAATCATAAAAATATTAAAAATCACCAAAGTGTCACATTTTAAATTTAAATCACCTAGGAACAAACCAAATATTTTTCCTAAGTCTCTAGGGTAAGATATTGAATTTTAAAGGCTTAAAACAATTTTTGAATTAAAAGAAAATGATTTTCTTTAACATTTCCACTAAAATAATTCTAATAAATCAAAGAAAAATCAGAAAAAAATAAAATTTGGTTCTCTGATTTCCCTGAGGTCAGAGAGATTTTTGAAAAATATAAAATCCATTTTTCAACATTTATTTCTTTTTTTAAATTAATTAATACTCCAAAACTCAAAAAAGTTCTAATAAATAAAATATAATTAAAAAAATCACCAAAATTGGCCCAAATAGTCCTCTGGTCATTAGGAACATCCCATAATTTTCTTAAGGACAGAAACATTTCCTCGGTCATGTTATTGAATTTTCCTTAAAAACCCATATTTTCCATTGAAAAATAATTACATAAATAAATTAAATATAGAAAAATTACATTTTCTCCTCTAATGTCTTAATTACATATGAGTGAGGTTACATAAACATTTCAAGTTCACTTGAGCTTAGTTTAGTCAGTTATAGAATTATTAAGCTTGAAGGGCAAAAGGGTAATTAAAAATTTCAACCCTTAATTAAAATTTTAGGATTAATCAAAAAGGGGAGGGTAAAATATTTGATTTTAAACTGATTTTGGATGATTGAAACTTAAATGATTGAGGGTAGAAACCTACTAACCATTTCAAATATAATTAAAATAAAACTTTAATTAATTAATTAATTGAAATTTTGGAAGAATAATAGAAATTGGAATTATTAAAGTAGGGATATTATTAAGAGGATATTTGTTCTTTAATTTATGAATCCCTAAATTAATCACTTCAATAATATTTAATTCTTAACTAAAAGGATAATCCTAACTTAAAATTTTAAATGCTAAACAATTTAATAATTAAATTAAATTAAATTCAAGATGTTGAGATTAAATTAGACCAAAACCACTGATCATTATCGAGAGTTTTCTTAAATGATTCCCACCATTTAAGATGTAATTAACTATAGGGGCTTGCCTTTATAGGGAACTTTAAGAACCCGTGTAATATAAACCCTGCTTAATTCCTTTATATTAAGCAGGGGAACTTGTCGACTTATAAAGTTGGTTCGCAGACCAAACGGATGTCATAAATCTTCAAGTTTATTTAACCGAGCCCCATCATCAAGCAGTGTGTCTATTCCTCGGGATAAATACATGGTTTATGGTGCGGTGCTCGTTTATATAAACTATTTGGGATGTGAGATCGGTTTGATTTCGTATCTTAAAAGTTTCAAACTTAAAATTATTTTCAAAAACAAATGCTACTTTCTAAATTATATATATTTAAATTAAATTTAAAACCTAAAATTCGCCGACAACTTCTGTAGGCGACCCCTTTTCAAAATACAACCCACAAACCTAAAAAATATGTCGATAATGTGTTCGTCTCCTCAAGACGAATCCATAGAGTATAAGAACTCGAAAATCCATTGAGAAACAAGAGAGATCTTAGGGTTAGAGGGTCGACGACTCTTCGGATGCACCAGTTCATAGACGAAGACCAGGAGTCGTCCGATCGATTGTGTATCAGTTGAATGGCTGAGATCAAGTCGGACCAGAAGACGGAGAGGGACCGCAGGACGCGTGGCTGCTGACTCAGGTGGCAGCGTCGAATGGGAGCACAACACGTAGGGCCTCGGAGCTGCCAAGGTTGACGCGGCGCTGACTGGTTTAAGTAGCAAATTAGGTTATTTTCTATTCAATTAAAACCTAGAAACTTCAAAAATTCATATCTTTGCATAGAAAAATCATAAAAATAAAAGAAAAATATCCTCTTGTTCAGTGAACAGAGGAAAATAATGTGGAAAAGAAATCAAGCTATTTTGATTAGTATTTTATTTTTAATTAATTATTTACTCATTTCAGTATTTTAATTCTCCATTTACATAGACATTTCACCATGACATGAGACCATAGGGCTTTTGAAGCCTCTGATCTTGGGAACATTCCCTGAATTTTTCAAGGTCAGAGGCCATCTCTATGATAAGTTATGTATTTTTCAAGTTTATGTCACTGTTTTTGATATTTTAATTCAAAAAATTAGTATGTTGCTTAGAAAATTCCAGGAAAATTTGGTGAAGTTTCTTAGGACCAGAGGACCCTAGTAAAATTATGGTTTGATTTAATTCCTTAAAAATAATCCTAATTGGCCTAATCACTCTAAATTAAACTTTAATTAATTAGAGTTAATCACACATTAAAATGACTTGAAAATAATTCTCCACTGATCTTTAGGATCAGGGGACCCTTGCATAAAAATTTGAAGTCAATTGGAAATGTTTAACCCCACTAAATGGATTAATTAAGTCACATAACCAAAATTAAACTTTAAAAATTCATAACCTCAAAAATAAATTTCAAAAATTTACCAAATTAATCTTGAGACTTCTCTGGTATCAGAGAAGTCTAAGAAAAATAAAATTGGAAATTTCTAAAATCTTTCATTTTTAAGCATATTTTAATATTTTTAATAATTAAAAAATAATAAAAATCACAAAAATAATAAAAATCATAAAAATGTCATATTTGGTCCCCTAATCACTTAGGAATCAATCAAATATTTTTCCTAAGTCTCTAGGTTAAGATATTTAATTTCAAAGCCTTAAAACAATTTTTTGAATTAAAAAAATATTTTCTAGCCTTTTCCACTAAATTAATTCTAATAAATAAAAAAAAACTCATAAAAGTATAAAATTTGTTTTTCTGACTTTCTTGAGGTTAGAGGGATTTTTGAAAAATATAAAATTCATTTTTCAACTTTTATTTTATTTTATAATTAATTAACACTCCAAAACTTAAAATAATTATAATAAATAAAATATAATTGGATAAATCACCAAAATTGGTCCAAGTGGTCCTCTGGTCATTAGGAACATCCCTTAACTTTTTTAAGAACAGAAACTTTACCTTGGTCATGTTGGTGAATTTTCTTTGAAAACCCCTATTTTCCATTAAAAATAATTATATAAATAAATTAAATTCAGAAAAAACACATTTTCCCTCTAATATCTGATCGCTGAAAAATTTATTAAGAAATTCATACCTATTTTTAATGAAATTGCACATTAAAGAAGGGTATTTTCTTTATTTTATTGCAGGAATTAAGAATTTTGGTGATAAAAGCAAAAATCATAAAAAGGAGCGAATTTGGAGCAAAATCATGCAATTTGAGCTGAGTCGCCGACGGCGAGATCGAGCCCGCCAACGGTCAGGTTATGAGAACAAAAATTATGAAGAATTTATAATTGTCTCGCTGACAGCGAGCCCGAGCTCGCTGACAGCGAGCTAGAGCGGTTGAAGATCTTCTAGAAGCCTCGCCGACAGCGAGGTAGTTCGTCGCCGACGGCGAGCTAGTTCAAATGGTGCAGATACATTGAACCTGGACACTTTTTGAAGAGATGCTTACACACCTCTTGGTCCTTTGCTTACCTCTATATATAGAAGCCAAAATTAAGTCTTTAGTGTGTTACTTTTGTGTTATTTAGTGTCATTTAGTGTGCAGTCTTTGTGTTCTAAGTGTTATAAGTGAGTTATTTTGAGTCTTTAGTGAGTATTTAGTGAGTTTTGCTGTACTGGAAGGAAGAGTCAAAGGAACTGCGAGGAGTCTGCTTGGGGATAAATTAAGATAAGTATTTGTATTTATTGTTTTTAACTTTAAATGAAATCCATGCTTAGTTTAGTTTCCATGCATTCTGAGTAGTTTATTTAGTCTTTCTCCCTGTTTATGAAATTAAGTGACTTGATGAAATTAAAATAAAGTACTTTTATATATTAATAAATTGTGATAATTTTTACTTAAAACTTAATTTACTTTTCAAACTCGGCCATTTGATTTGTTAAAATATGTCGATTATCAACTATAGTAAAAATTACATCTGATATTCGGGGAAATTCAAAAGCCTTGGAAGGAGGGTGCAAATAAATAGGGAAATAATATCACTGGGCGTAGAATTGAGCATTTTAGTGTGACAGACTAAAATATTCAATTCAGTCATATTGTTTGAGAGCTGAAGTGTAGATGTTAGCCCTTAGGCGAGGAGAACGTGGGAGCTCTGAAGTGGCAGTCGGTATCCTCCTAACCTAGCCGCAGATTCAGTAATTGAACATAGGATTAGTCAATATTCTTTACACCTGAACCAAAGGGTAAAGAATAGGAATGCTCCTATTTGTCACAATACCTTAACATTATTTATTTAAATTCATCAATCACTTAAATTTCTAAACAAGGGGAAAGATACTTTTTCTGAATAGTTAAGACTTATCTAGCAATTAGTTTTATTTCCTGCACTTGCAATTAGTATTAATTTTCTACTTAGTTAAGTTACCCGATTAGAATACTTAGTTTACTTTATTGCGCTTAAATTTAGAACTCCAAATTTTCGTATACTATTTTAAAATTATTATTATTATTATTTTAAAATTAGCTGTTATTTAATTTTCTCTTTCCCTGTGGGATCGATAACCATGACTCCACTAGAGCCTTGTATTACTAGATACGATACGTATACTTGTGTAGCATCCACAACATAAATAATTACAATTCTATACATATAATATAGCGGGGTCAAGTTTTTGGCTTCATTGCAATCAAATTAAATATCATAATATAAAATTGTGGGTCAAGTTTTTGGCGCCGTTGCCGGGGAAAGTAAGAAAAATTTACTAGAGTAACGGACTATTTTAAAATAATCATAATAATTAAATTAATATCTATTCTAAAATTGTATGCGCAAATTTGGACACAAAAATTTAATACCTTACGATTCTGAATTAGAGCGTACAATTAAAAGAATTTAAAAACAAAAGAAACAAACTATAAATTTAACTCAAATGGCGAATATTCCTGAAATTCAAAATATGAACCAACAAAGACCATTAAGAGATTATGCCAACCCTACATCAAATGAAATTCATTTAACTATTGAAAACCCTGATGTAGCTGCTAATTCATTTGAACTTAAACCTGCAATTATCCAAATGGTACAAAACAATCAATTTAGTGGTTCACCTACTGAAGATCCTAACTTACATCTTGCTAGTTTTCTAGAACTTTGTGCTACTTTTAAATATCAAGGAGTATCCGACGATGATATAAGACTTAGACTTTTTCCTTTTTCATTAAGGGATAAGGCAAAAATGTGGTTGAATTCGTTAGCACTTCGGATCTATTAAAACTTGGGGAGAATTATCACAAAAATTTCTATCCAAATATTTTCCACCATCTAAAACTGCTAAGTTTAGAAATGATATAACTTCTTTTTGTCAGATAGATGAAGAATCAATATATGAATCTTGGGAGGGATTTAAGGAACTTCTTAGGAAATGCCCACATCATGCACTACCAGATTGGCTGATTATTCAAACCTTTTATAATGGATTAGTAGGATCTTTAAGATCAATTATCGATGCTGCTGCTGGAGGTTCATTAATGTCTAAACCATTTGATGAAGCTTATGCACTAATCGAAGAAATGGCAACAAATAATTTCCAATGGCCTGTAGATAGAGTAAATCCGAAAAAAATAGCCAGCATTCATGAAAACGATGCAATATCTATGTTAGCTTCTCAAATTGCTGCTATATCTAAGAAATTAGATCATTTTGGAATGAACTACTCTCCTACTTTAGAAGGAAACTCAACTAGACAAATCATAGAATCTCAATCTAATTATGAAACTTTAAATGCTATTAATAATAGAACTAATAACTCTTATTCAAACTATTATAATCCTGGTTGGAAAACTCATCCAAATTTTAATTAGAATAACACATCTAATCAACAATGGATGAATCAACCTAATCAAGCAAATCCAAACTATAAACCTAATTACCCACCTGGATTTAATAACAATAACCCACAATTCAAAGATAAGAAATTATCTATGGATGAATTAATTTTGAATATGGGTCATCAACTACAAAATCAAGGAAATCAACTACAAATTCAAGGAAATCAATTACAAATTCAAGGAACATCTATTAAAAATATCGGAACTCAACTTGGACATATTGCTACTGCGCTAAATAATAGAATACCTGGAACTTTTCCTAGTAATGTGGAAATAAATCCTAAAGATCAAGGAAAAGAACAAATTAAAGCAATACAACTAAGTAGTGGAAAAGAATTAGAACCTCAAATTCAAAAAGAACTTAAAAGCCAAAAAGAGGAAGTGGAAATTGAAAAGGAAACAATTCAACAAGGTTCAAACTTGGAACATCCTTTAATACCTATGAAAATTTCTGTTGAAATACCTCCACCACCATTTCCTCAACGACTAGCTCAACATAAAAAAGATAAACAATTTGCTAAATTCCTTGAAATATTAAAGAAATTAACAATCAATATACCTTTAGTCGAAGCTTTAGATCAGATGCTAAATTATGTAAATTTTATGAAAGATATTCTAAATAAGAAAAGAAAATTCACCGATAATGAAACAAGTCGCACTTAGTGAAGAGTGTAGTGATATTATTCAGAAGAAGCTTCCTGAAAAATTGAAAGATCCTAGTAGTTTCACTATACCCTGCGCTATAGGAGAAAAATTTTACGAAAAAGCTTTGTGTGACTTAGGAGCAAGCATCAATCTAATGCCTCTATTGATTTTTAAGAGATTAGGATTAGGAAAAATTACACCTACTTCAGTAACTCTTCAATTAGCTGATCGTTCGGTTACCTGTCCTAAGGGAGTTATTGAAGATGTGTTAGTAAAGGTGGATAAATTTATCTTCCCGAATAGATTTTATCGTTTTAGATATGGAGGAAGATAAAGAAATTCCTATTATTTTAGGAAGACCATTTTTAGCTACCTGGAAAAGCTATGATTGATGTTCGTAAAGGAGAATTAACTATGAGAGTAAATGACCAAAAAGTTACCTTTAATATTGCAAAATCAATGAAATATCCTGCGCTAGAAAAAGATGATGAATGTTTTCGGATGGAAATACTTGAACAATTACAATGCAAAAATTTTAAGGAATATTACGAAGATAATTTAGAAAAAGAAAACACTGAATTAATTGAAGATAATAATGAAGAATTAGATTATATTCAGGAAAAAATTGAATTTTTGGATAATACTGAAAACACTGACAAAAATATAGTTCCATCAATTATTAAACCTCCTGAACTTGAGCTAAAAATATTATCTGACCATTTGAAATATGCTTATTTAGGTAATTCTTCAACTTTACCAGTTATTATTTCATATGCATTAAACGAATCTCAAGAACAAAAACTTTTAGAAACTTTAAAAAAATATAAGAAAACTTTTGGTTGGACTTTAGCATATATTAAATTAATTATTCCTTCAATCTGTATGCATAGAATTATTTTAGATGATGAACATAAACCTAAAGCAGCATTCCCAAAGGAGATTAAACCCAATAATGAAAGAAGTAGTTAAGAAAGAAATTTTAAAATGGTTAGATAATGGTATTATATATCCTATTTCGACAAGTGCTTGGGTAAGCCCAATTCACCGTGTTCCTAAGAAGGGAGGAGTGACCGTCACTCGTCAATGAAAATAACGATCTTATTCCTATAAGACAAGTTACCGGTTGGCGTATATGTATTGATTATAGGAAATTAAATACCGCCACCGAAAAGATCACTTCCCTTTACCATTTCTAGCACTCGTATGTTAGATAGACAAGCTGGACATAAGTATTTTTGTTTTCTAGATGGATACACCGGTTATCATCAAATACAAATTGCTCCCGAGGATCAAGAGAAAACTACATTTACTAGTCCTTATGGAACTTTCGCTTTTCGAAGAATGCCTTTTGGATTATGTAATGCACCAGCAACATTCCAGAGATGTATGATTTCTATATTTAGTAAGTTAATTGACAATGGAATAGAAGTATTTATGGATGATTTTTATGTATTTGGAACATCATTTGACACATGCTTAACTAATCTTGAAAGAGTATTAGAAGTATGTGAGAAAACAAATTTAGTTCTAAATTGGGAGAAATGTCAATCTATGGTTGTTGGCGGCATTGTATTAGGGCATAAAATTTTGGAAAAAGGCATGGAAGTAGACCCTGCAAAAATTCAAGTTATAGCTAAATTACCACCTCCAACTACGGTAAAAGGGGTAAGAAGTTTTCTTGGACATGCCTGGATTCTACGGACGCTATATAAAAGATTTTTCAAAAATTACTAAACCTCTATGCCAACTTCTCGAAAAGGACAAGAAATTTGAATTTACAATCGAATGTCCGGATGCTTTTGAACTCCTAAAAGAAAAATTAATTACAAGCACCTATAATAGTTTCACCTAACCTGGGAGAAACCATTCGAGCTTATGTGTGATGCTAGTGATTATGCTCGTAGGAGCAGTTCTTGGGCAAAGATATGATAAGATTTTTAAAGTTATATACTATGCTAGTAAAACTCTAAATGATGCCGAAATAAATTATACGATTACGTAAAGAGAATTATTAGCGGCAGTATATGGTTTTAATAAATTTAGACCTTATCTGATTGGAACAAAATGTATCGTGCATACTGATCATTCTGCTATCAAATATTTAATGCAAAAGAAAGATTCCAAAACAAGATTAATTAGATGGATGCTATTAATGCAAGAATTCGATTTTGAGATCGTTAATAAGAAAGGAACTCGATAATCAAATTGTGGATCATTTATCAAGATTAGAAAATCATGAATTATCTCGATATCGAAAATGAAATTATAGCATGCTTTCCCGATGAACAACTATATAATATCAATGAGTGGAAAATGCCATGGTATGCCGATATAGTAAACTATATAGTTAATAATATTTTACCACCTATGTTAACTTTGCAACAACGAAAAAATTCATCCATGATACGAAAACCTATTTTTGGGATGAACCATATTTATATAAGCAATGTAAGGATTTAATTATTAGAAGATGTGTACCTTATGAAGAAACCGAACCAATTATTCAAAAATGTCATGATTCGATTTTGGAGGACATTTTGTGACCGATAAAACCGCTTATAAGATTCTACAATCTGGATTTTATCGGCCTACTCTATTTAGAGATGTATACGGATATATTAAAACTTGTGATAAATGCCAAAGAGTAGGAAATATATCTAGAAGAAACGAAATGCCTCTAAATTTTATATTAGAAGTCGAAATTTTTGATGTTCGGGGATTAGATTTTATGGGACCTTTTATTCCTTCGTTTGGAAACTCATATATATTAGTAGTCATTGATTATGTTTCCAAATGGATCGAGGCACAAGCTTTACCTAGGTGTGATGCTAAGAGTGTTTCAAAATTTCTGATGAAAAATATTTTTACTAGATTTGGAATGCCGAGAGTGATTATTACTGACGAAGGAACTCATTTTAGAAATAAATACATTCACAAACTAGTAGAAAAATACAATATTACTCATAAGATATCCACTGCTTATCATCCACAGACTAGCGAATTAGCTGAAGTATCCAATCGTGAGATTAAACGTATTTTAGAAAAATCCGTAAACCCAAATAAGTTAGATTGGTCTATTAGATTAGCATACTCGCATTATGGGCTTATAGGATCGCTTATAAAACTCCGATTGGAATGACTCCTTACAGGCTTATTTATGGAAAAACATGTCACTTACCGGTTGAATTAGAACATAAAGCATATTGGGCGATGAAAGAATTTAATTATAATATGAAGGAAGCTGGTGAGAAGAGATTGCTGCAATTAAATGGATTAGAAGAATTAAGAAATGAATCATATGATAATGATCAGATTTATAAAGAAAAGATGAAATTATGGCATGATCGGAAGATTAATCGAGAAATTTTGAACCAGGACATGAAGTTTTGTTATATAATACTAGATTAAAATTATTTCCTGGAAAATCAAGTCTCGATGGTTAGGACCTTTCACCATAACTCAAATATTTTCATACGGAACTATAGAAATCGAAGATCCAAAAACTGGACATAAATTTAAAGTTAATGGACATAGATTAAAACCATATTTCGAAGGTATAAGACCAAACTATAAAGAGGTTTTAATGCTTAGTCAACCAAATTAATAATTGAAATTAGGTTGGGCTGACGACGTTAAACCAATCGCTTTATGGGAGGCAACCCATATTAGTTATCTATTTTTATTGTATCTTAATAATTAGTTTATATTATTGAAACTTTACTACTCAATTTTTATTAAGAATTGTCACACATTCGAACCTTTATGATGAGAAAAGAAATTATTCGATTTAGAGCAAAATTGGACATTATTTTGAAATCTCGCCGATGGCGAGGTCGATACTCGCCGACAGCGAGGTTCGCGCCTAATTCAGTTTATTTATAAGCTCGCTGACAGCGAGAAACGAGCCCACCGACAGTGAGAACCTGAAAGGTAGTTTTTATAACTAAGTCGCCGACGGCGAGAAACCTCCCGCCGACAGCGAGGAAGTTATAAAAATGAGTTATATATACTTTAAAAGCCAAATCGACGGTTTCAACACCAAATCCTTAGTGAAAAACTATTCTTAAACCATTCTAAGTCCTCCTTCTTCACTAGAATTCATTCCATTCACCATAATGGCCTCCAAATTCTTAGATTCTTCTAAATCTGGAGTGTTTAACCGGAGGAAATTTGTGAGTGCGGAAGCGTAGCGGATCTTCAACAAGGTTTTGGTAAAGAAAAGAGTTATCAAGAAACAGGGATTTGTCAATCAAGGATTAGAGAATTCCACTACGAAGATAGAAGAAATGATCGCACAACGGCACTCGGGAGGTATTCTCGTTACACTACGTCCGCCGTTGTTATTCCAACTGTGAAAGAGTTCTACTCTAACTTACATGCAATCAACAATGGGAATTTCTACGTCCGAGGAAGATGGGTGACGTTTACTCCATCCAGAGTAAATGAGCTATTCTCTATAGAAAACACCCCGGTATGTAACTATTCAAATTTTGTACCTTCTCGGTATAATATGAAAGAGATATTTCGATATCTGACTGATGTAACGGAAGATTGGGAAATGTGTGAAGACGGGTATGTTAGTTTCTCTGCATCACTTTTGAATCATGTCTCGAAGCACTGGCACTTTTTCATCTCATCAAAATTGTTACCTACTATGAGGGTAAACAAGGTTTTGAAAGAATGCGCTATATTGAATTATTGTATTCAAATTGGATTGCCTATTGATGTGGGATCAATAATTGTTAAGTCTGCATTGGGTTTAATCGTGCATGGGTCGGTTCACTGACTAGGACACCCATCTACAATTTTTGCATTATGCGACCAGCACTGTGTTTCTTATGAAGCTCGGGAAAAGGTTCCGTTACCTTGAAGCCGCTCGATCCTACGGATATGTTCCCTACTTTGGACAATAATGAAGACATTACATTCATCTCTGATAGAGCTTCACGTAATCATCCTATGGAAAGGCCTATTTCGTATAAAACGGAGTTACTTATGAAGAAAATTAATGGAATGGAGAAAGAACTACGGAATGTGAGAGATTTAATCGACAATATATCCGATTTATTCGATCACATCGATCGGAGGATGAAGGAACACTTCGATCATTCTGGACACTCGGAAGGTAGCTTTCTTCATTTACTGAGATAGAAGGGTTGGATCACTGAAGAATCTGCTTCAAAATTTCCCTTCAAGCCTTTCTATAACTTATTTGTGCATCATCGTCATATTGGAAATATCAGAGAAGATGAAGATTCTGACATTAAAGAGTAGTAGTAAAAATTTCCATAGTATGTTTATGTTTATGTTATCTGATTTGATTTAGACTTTTATTATGTGTGGAGTGATGATTTGAATATCTCAAACTTAATTGAGATATGCGTCATAGTTTTGTATCAGCATTCAGTGTATCGTGGATTGGTTTGCGATGCTGATTAGTAGTAAGGATTGAAGTTTGAAGTTTGATTATAGAGTCTAAAAATTATGTTAGTTTGTACATCCCATGGATTTCAATATTAAAGTTAATTTGTTGTGTTGTGTGAATTTGTTTGTGTTTAAGTAGCTAATCTTCATATTAAATTAATAAATGATGTGATCGGAAATATAATATAAGACAAATCAAGGACGAAAATGAGTGACGAATTTCGAAATTTAAAATTTTGGAATCTCGCCGACGGCTAGAAAAATCCCGCCGACAGCGAGATCGATCTCGCTGACAGTGAAGAAAATCTCGCCGACAGCGGATTTTTCCCGAAAGTTTTTGGTTCTGAAAAATATTAGCTCGCCGACGGCAAGAAAAATCTCACTGACAGCGAGGTCACGAAAAACACTTTAATTGACCGGTCAAAAACACTATTCATCATCCCCAACCTCCAATTTTCGCAAAAATCGACCTAGGGCTTGAGAGATCTTGGATTTGAAGCGATTTCATCACTCAAAAACACCGGATTTCATCTTCTCTTGGTAAGAGCTTCACTCCTATGCAAAAATTTTTGATTTTCACTATGTATTTTCACCACATTGCAAATTTTGGGAAAAATCAAAATGTGGAAGAAATATTCGGTGGAAATCCATGGAATTTGATTTAAATTGCTTACAAATGTTGTAGGAAGCCTTCTTAGTATTATTATTAAGGTTAGTGAAAATTTTTATGATTTTCACAGATCGATCGAATGGTTCCATGACAAAAATGTCGAGTAGAGTTCAACGAAAACCGATTCATTAATGCACGAGCACAAGCAAAATATTTTGAAAATATACAAGGAAGGAAGTGCATTGCAGATCGGGTACTCAAAAATCCGGGAGGAGAAGTAGAGCGGATTATAAAGGAACGAGGCTGGGAAAATTTCTGTTATGTTCAATATAGAGCAGCTGTAGAAGTGGTGAAAGAGTTTTATGCTAATTTGACTGCCGCTGAAGATGCACCTGTAAAGGTACGAGGGTTTTTTGTAGATTTTAATGCTGCTAGAATTAACGCGTTCTAAGAAGTTCATGAGTCGCACTTTAGCGAGTATGAAACTTTTGGAACGATGGAAGGACCACTGAAGGAAGTCATTAACTTTCTCACTGATGGGACCGGAGTATGGAAAATGAAGCAGCAGGAAAGAGTGAATTTTCCTCTTTCCAAATTAAATGCAGTCTCCAAGGCCTGGCATTACTTTATTTGTTCTACTCTGTTACCCACATATCACCATAGTGAGGTAACACAAGATAGAGCAATTCTGAATTTCTACATTCAGAATAACAGAAGCATCAACATCGGGAGAGTTATTTATCAGAATATCCCGGCCACTCCAAGAAATGAGAGTGGAGCCGGATCGGGCCACCCCGGATTGATTTTTGCACTCGCCAACTTTCCAGAGTTGAGGCTAGAGATGATGAAGAATGGGTGGAATCAATGAAACCACTTACACTCGCTAACATTAAGAAGTATGAGTCCCATGAAGGGTGGAGAGCAGGAGTAAGAAGTTATTTTACTCAATCAAGTAGAGATATACCCTCTACTAGCTATGGACCTCCTAAGCCTACCACCCTTACCTTACAAGATCTGATGAATGAATTGACTCTGCATAGGAGGAGTTTTGAGCAGTTTGGAGAGACCATGGGGAGAAGGTTTGATCATTTTGATCAAAGGATTGATAATCTGAAGAGAAGACATGATTATGATAGTGAATACCTCCAGCGACATTCAGAATACGAGATTGCATATTATGAAGCTGAACGTCGTTATGGGATTGGAGAATTAGATGTAGTCTTTCCAAAATGCCCCAGGTACACTCAGTATCACCCTGCTCGTCTTCTCAAGCAACTCTACGTATCGTGGAGGAGATGATATAGTTTGGGACTTCGATGTCGAAGATTAGGATTTTATGTATTTTATTTGTTTGATGTAAGTTATTTTGAGAACTGTATATGTTTGTAATATTCAGTACTTAATTTAGTAGTTAGTTTTTGTTTTTTGTGTTAGTTAATTGCATTTGTTTTTATATTAATTAGGATGTTAATTTTCTTTAATATGTTTTTATTTTATTTTGTATTGTTTTTAAGTTTTTAAAATTGTTAATCTGTTAGTTCAATTGTTTTTAATATGTTAGTAATTCATATGTGTAGTATAGAGTTATTTTAACTGTTGTGTTTAATACTTATCTTAGATTTTATCCCTGCATTTTCTTTAAATTGTTATATATATATGGAGAATACTAACAGTACAAGTTCAATGAAAAATGAAAAAGCTCGCAAAAATTTCAAAGATAAGAAATACCTAAACTTTAAAGGTATGATTTATTTACTTTCCTTCTTTTTCATTATTTAGAATAGATATAAAAATTTAAGTTTGGGGGGAAAGTAAAATGCAAATTTAGTTATTAACTTATTCTCAATTTCTATTTTCAAATTATTATAAAAAGGATTTTTATAGCAAATTTTTCAATTTGATTTAATATGAATTATTTTATTTAATTATTATAAAAGGTTAAATAAAATATTTCTAGTACTTTAATTAATTAAATAGAATAAAATATTTGGTTAAAAGGAATAAGAATATAGTAAACTATTTTTAGTAAGGAAAACTATATTCTAAAATTAAAATTCTTAAGTATTCAAGTGAAAAAGAAAAGATTGAAAATCAATGAAGTAAAAACTATGAAGTATATATAAGCTAAGAAATATTCCTAAGTTTCCAATTTAGGAAGATGAAAATGAAGTTCAAAATTATTAACAGGCTCTCCAGATACAATAATCCTCATTAGAAAAAGAAAAAAAAAGTAAAAAAAGAAAAATAAAAAAGAAAAAAAAAAGAAAAATGAGGAGAAGCTTTAGGAGATGCCCTATCAAAAATTGGTTTCATTTGATTTAACCTAAAGGGAAAAACTTAGATATTTCCAAACTTATGTTTATGGATTAGAATTTTACCTAATAGTATTTTCTTGAATTTCTTATCATATGAATATCTTAAGTAGTTATTCTTTTAAATATAGTCATTCCCGAAATGAATAGTAAGCTAGAAATCTTAGACTCGATGACTAAATAATTTATTTCTATAAGATTAATTAAATTACATGAATTATTTTTGTTTAACTTTATTATGATATTACTTAATCTAATTCATAGTTATTTAAATTGAAAAATCTTATTATAAGACTCATTATTTTTATGTAGTACTAAAATTACTTGAGGACAAGTAATAAGTAAGTTTGGGGGATTTTGATCGCTGAAAAATTTATTAAGAAATTCATACCTATTTTTGATGAAATTGCACTTTAAAGAAGGGTATTTTCTTTATTTTATTGCAGGAATGAAGAATTTAGGTGATAAAAGCAAAAATCATAAAAATGAGCGAATTTGGAGCAAAATCATGCAATTTGTGCTGAGTCGCCGACGACGAGATCGAGCCCGCCGACGGCGAGGTTATGAGAAGAAAATTATGAAGAATTTATAACTGTCTCGCTGACAGCGAGCCCGAGCCTGCTGACAGCGAGCTAGAGCGGTTGAAGATCTTCTAGAAGCCTCACCGACAGCGAGGTAGTTCGTCGCCGACGGCGAGCTAGTTCAAATGGTGCGGATACATTGAACCCGGACACTTTTCGAGGATGCTTACACACCTCTTGGTCCTTTGCTCACCTCTATATATGAAGCTGAAATTAAGTCTTTAGTGTGTTACTTTTGTGTTATTTAGTGTCATTTAGTGTGTAGTCTTTGTGTTCTAAGTGTTATAAGTGAGTTATTTTGAGTCTTTAGTGAGTATTTAGTGAGTTTTGCTGTACTGGAAGGAAGAGTCAAAGGAACTGCGAGGAGTCTGCTTGGGGATAAATTAAGATAAGTATTTGTATTTATTGTTTTTAACTTTAAATGAAATCCATGCTTAGTTTAGTTTCCAGGCGAGTGGAACGTGGGAGCTCTGAAGTGGCAGTCGGTATCCTCCCAGCCTAGCCGCAGATTCAGTAATCGAACATAGGATTAGTCAATATTCTTTACACCTAGACCAAAGGGTAAAGAATAGGAATGCTCCTATTTGTCACAATACCTTAACATTATTTATTTAAATTCATCAATCACTTAAATTTCTAAACAAGGGGAAAGATACTTTTTCTGAATAGTTAAGACTTATTTAGCAATTAGTTTTATTTCCTGCACTCGCAATTAGTATTAATTTTCTACTTAGTTAAGTTACCTCGATTAGAATACTTAGTTTACTTTATTGCGCTTAAATTTAGAACTCCAAATTTTCGTATACTATTTTAAAATTATTATTATTATTATTTTAAAATTAGCTCGTTATTTAATTTTCTCTTTCCCCGTGGGATCGATAACCAGGACTCCACTAGAGCCCCGTATTACTTCGATACGATACGTATACTTGCGTAGCATCCACAACATAAACAATTACAATTCTATACATATAATATAGCGGGGTCAAGTTTTTGGCTTCGTTGCAATCAAATTAAATATCATAATATAAAATTGTGGGTCAATATCTTAATTGACATGTGAAGTGGCATAATAATCTTAAGTTCATTTGAGCTTAATTTAATGAGTTATAAAATAAATAAGCTTAAAGGGGCATAAAGATAATTAAAAGATTTTAACCCCTAATTAAAATTTTAGGTTTAAGCAAAATGGGGGTAAAATATCTAATTTTAATTTTCTCTTAGATGATTGAAGCTTTGGGAAATCAAAGGGTAGGAACCCATTAATCACTTTAATAAATCAAAAAATGAAACTTTGATTAATTGAGTGATTTAAATTTTGGAAGATTAATTGAAATTGGATTATTGAAATGGGCATATAATTTAAGAGGACATTGATTTCTTAATTTAAAAATCCCTTAATAAATCACCTAATAATATTTAACTCTTAACTTAAGAGGATGAGTGGAATTAATAATTAAATAATTAAAGGTAAATAATTCTTAAAACCTACATCATTAAATAATTTAATAATTGATTAAAGCCTAAAATGTTAAATGATTAAAAAGTAAATTAAAATATTTGAAACTAATTTAAAATCATCAAAAAATTACAAATTTTAAATAATTTTAAGACAACTCACCTTAAAACATAATGTAAAAATTAAATTAATTAAATCGTCAAAATTTAATAAATAATAATTTGAATGCCACTTTTAACCTAAGTTAAATCTAAAATTTGAATTAACATGAAATATCAATATCATTTATAAAAAGTTTAACTTAAATGAATCAAACATTATTCCAAACTTAAAATCATTGATTAAAATTTCATAATTAAATCACATTAAAGTAAATCATCAACCTTTAACTTCAAATCATTAAAATCTTTAACAAATTAACTCGCCCTGAAAGCTTTAAATTATTATAACTATTAAATGAAGCGCCACTTCACTCATAAGGATAATCAAACATCCTAGTTCACTGAGCAAGGGAACAAAACTTAACTAAACCCCTTGGATGATTAATTCACCTGTGTAATTAAATTCACTTGGACTCAAAACTGTCCCAGAGGTATTGAAAAGATGTTTAGGGTTCATTCTAAGCACTTCCTCAATACGATGGGTAGTTTTAAAGAACAATTGAACTTAATTGCTCTTTGATGAAGAAAATCATCCTTAATCAAAATCAAGAACCTAGACGTCATAGGAAATGACTAGCTATAGGATTAGGATTCTGGTAGACAACCAAAACCCTTCCTTTAGTCTTTATCTAGGTATTTGTTGAAATATTTAAATGCTCTAATATGTGTTTTAAAGTGTAGCTCGGAATGGCAGGAGGACCCTCCAGGTACGTTTTTATGTTATTGCAATCTACTCTATTGCATTTTCCACACTACACTTTACTCTTCTTGCATGTTAAACAAGATTGTTGCATGAAAACCAAAATCTTTAGGATAGCCACAAAATTGAAACCAAAATTAAATTAAAAGTCACCACAAGATAAAATTCACCGCCACAACATTCCAAAATATAAAACAACTCAAAATTTAATCATAAACAGAACAACAAAACTACAATTGCAACTAAATTAAAATGTCTCGTTGAATGATCGGGAATACCTTGGATGATGTAACCCACGTGTTGCTAACGGGATTTCCCACGGTCTAAATGAAAGTGTAGAACTCATTCAGTTGAGTTTAGCAAATTCATCTGGACTAAGTCAATTCGATGAAAATAATGGTGCTGGGATGACGGAACCGTGAGATCTTAATCGGTTCTGTTTAAACAACTTTAAGATTTGTTTTAATTAAAAATATTAAAAATATTTGGACTTTAAGAGTTCTAAACCAAAACACTTTTCTCATCTCCTGTTTATCACCTTCTAAAACTAAACCTCTGCAACAACAAGGAGCGTGGAGCACGGTGGGCAGCACAACCATCTTCGTCAGCAAAACATGTGTCTACTTCAGCAAAACTTTTCTTAGAATTAAATAACAAAGCCATAGGATTTCAAGGTAGTTTTCCTAGTGCAACATAAATCCTCAACTTTTTCGTTAGGCAGTTGTATAATCATGTTATGCAAATTAAACCCTAATCGGTCTTAGGACTTCGAGGTAGTCGTTCGGTACAACATAAACCCTCACATCTTCGAGGCTATTTGTATGATTATGTCATACAAATATAAGTCCTAATTAATTAAAATCAGCAAGATTGCAACATTAATTCCCAAATTGAAGCCAAACAATAGGATAATTTGGGAAGTTGCCAAGATTCTTCTTGGATCCTCAGCTTCTCCTACTTCTCTTCCTTTGGATTCTTGAAATAAACTATTCCGAATTTGAGCTAATCCCTTTTGAAATTCCAAAATTCAATCATTTGAAAACCTTAAGCTTTGAAATTCTTGAGAGCAAAACCACTGATCATTATCGAGAGTTTTCTTAAGTGATTCCCGTCATTTAAGATGTAATTAACTATAGGGGCTTGTCCTTATAGGGAACTTTAAGAACCTGTGTAAAATAAACCCTGCTTAATTCCTTTATATTAAGCAGGAGAATTTGTCGGCTTATAAAATTGGTTCGCAGACCAAACGGATGTCACAAATCTTCTAGTTTATTTAATCGAGCCCCATCGTTAAGTAGTGTGTTTGTCCTTCGAGATAGATACACAGTTTGTGGTGCAGTGCTCGTTTATATAAGCTATTTTGGATGTGAGAAGGGTTTAATTTCATATCTTATTATTTTTTTAAAACATAGAAATTATTTTTAAAATCAAATACTACCATTCAAATTATATATTTAAATTAAATTAAAAAAAATTCATCGATAACTTTTGTAGGCGACCCCTTTTCAAAATACATGATCTAAAAATATGCCGACAGATACATGGACAATAAGATCACCTTCCAAGTCATCCTTGGCAGAAATGTCGTATGGATGTGCATTGGAGGTGTGCTATCTCCGTTGTAACTCACAGCTCGTATGACCGGAGATTCTCTAATTCTGGATTTGGCTGGAAGTGGAAAGACATTTTTCTGTCGTCCATCTTTCTGAATGTAACAGAGATCCGCTCAACAGGCACTCTTGGAATACAATGCTTTGTGATGTCCGCTCCATTCTCTTTCAACACCATGACTGAACCTACCGGTAGTGTTATCTCCACTGGCCCTCAGAACTCACAGGGGCCTACTATCCGGAGGTCAGATTCGAACAAGATATTGCACTGGTTGACAAAAGACACTATGTAGAAAGGTCTAACGAAATCATGATGGTCTATATGTGGAGGTATGCAGTCGCCCTCCTTGTAGATGTTAATGATACAGCTGTTGGGTATGCAATCTGCAGGCAATACCCTCCATGTTATCATCCTCTTTGTCATTCATTTAATAACATTCGGCATCAGATCCACCTCACTGCGACAGAGTATCCCTGGTGGATTTCCTTTTCTATCTACCGTGAAGTTGTAGCAACATCCGCACTGGATCGTAACTCTTCCTTTCCCTGGCATCCATCTTTGGGGTTCTGAATAAGTCTTTTCCCTCAGACGACCAGCTCTACCCATTTTCTGGAGTTCAAGTATGCAGTCTATAATTTGTTGTTGTTCATAATCTGAGAACACATCTGTATGCAGGTCGAGGCCTTCTAAGATATTGATCCTCTTGCCTCAAATTCTTTCAAAGTGTTCAAAAGTTTTCTTTTCGACATTCTACATTCTTTCCAACTCATACTCTGGAATTATCTGCAACTAGCGAGGTCTAGTAACGTACTGGGGAATGTATGGTTCAACCCTGACACGCTCTCCTGCATGTCTTGGTTCCTCGGGGGTAGTCTTTGTCGGGACATCCTTCGGGGTTGCTTTTGCAACAAGACACTTCAGAACTGGTGCATCTGTCTGGCGTCGTGGTACTATCTCCGTTTCTATTTTCCTCAGGATTTCTTTCATCCTTTCTGCTGTACTTGGAATTGACTTCCTCCTTTCTAGTTCCTGACGAACCAATCTCTTCGAAGCATTTGTACTGACGGTAGCGACTGTATCTTCACGCTAATCTGCTGCCAGCTTAGTCAGCATCTTGTGAATGCGACGGTTCTTGTTTCTTCGTTGAGTAGGAGTGAGAGTGGCTCTCCTCACCTCTTGAATTTTTGTAGGCATGGTGCTGACAAGACTGCCTTCTGCTGTAGCCACCACATACTTAACTTTCTTATCTTTTCCTGTTGCATGAGCGGTGTTTGCTTTTCTCTTTTCGCTGGTAGATGGTTGATTTGGGCCACCCAATTTCATCACTGTATGGCTGCGGAGTTCTTCCCGATCAACCGGAGTCCAATTAGTTTCTTCATATTGTAGCCCGACCGGTGTGAAGTCAGAGTCAATCTCCATCATGGCTCCATCCTTCACCCTCTTTTCATTAAGTGCTAGACTCACGCCATTCTTAAAGTTTAGAACCAACCGCCCGTTCGACATTTCCCTACGAAAAATAAGGAAAGGATCAGGGGCTGTACTAAGAACAAGAACAGTAGAAAAAAATGGTTATTAATGAAGAGCTTTTATTCGTTTATTTTAAATTTAAATAGGAGTAGGAAAAGATGAAGAATGATCAAGAGTGAGGCTCGATTTGAAAAGAAGGATAAATACTTCATTATCATGATTTCACATATTTTCTTTTAACACAATTTTTTTTAAATGATTTTCTTTATCATCCACTTTCTTTATTTATATTTTTTTTTTCGTTCGGACCCAATCATAAGTAATTAATGTGCCCGTGCTTCTAAGAATGAGGATTCATCCTTCGAAACATCAGGTTGCATAATACTTCTTGAGATATCGTCCATTAATTGGAAGCATAGGTCACTCTCCAGGGCAATTTACAAGCTGGTAGGAACATCCTGAGTAAACTGTCTTGACCATAAATGGCCCTTCCTAAGTCGGTTCAAATTTACCACTTATCTTGCGATGTGCAAGAATAGGTTTTCTAAGAACTAAAACCAAGTCACCGACTTTGAATGTCCTTGGACGGACCAATTTATCATGGGCCTGGATCATCTTGGCTTGATACAGTTCCAAATTTTGCTATGCTGAAAGTCTTTTCCCTTCCAGGCTTTCCGATTCTTCTAGTCGTAATCTGGCATTTTCTTCCATAGTGATTTTGTTCGCAACTGCAATTCTGAGAGATGGAAGCTGGACCTCCAAGGGTAATACGGCCTCAGACTAGTACACTAAGGCGTAAGGCGTAGACTGGGTGGGAGTTCTGAAAGTCATCCTGTAGGCCCATAAGGCTTCTAACAACTTCTCGTGCTAATTTCTCTTGTTATCGTCTAAAGTTTTCTGTAGGATTTGGACGAGAGTTTTATTAAAAGCCTCGGCCAGGCCTTTCGCTCTTGGGTAGCAGATTGGGTAGTAGATTGTTGAATAACGCCAGTCGATGCCATGTTTTCTGACAAAATTATTAATCTTTGTACTCTTGAACGCAGACCCGTTATCTGAGATAATTCTGTGCGGTACCCTAAAATGGTAGACGACTTGATTCTTAATGAACTGTAGCACGTGATGTGCTTTTACTTCTCTGAGCGGTACTGCTTCGGCCCACTTAGAAAAGTAATATGTAGCTGCAAGAATGAAGTGATGTCCTCTTGAAGAAGGCGGTTCTATCAGACCCACAATATCTATGCCCTTACACTCAAACGACCATGACGCGATTGTCGGATATAGCACATTTGGAGGTTGATGTAGAACCACTCCATGCACTTGGCACTGGTGACAACTTTTGGCAATCTTCAAGCAGTCGGTCATCATTGAGGGCCAGTAGTACCCTAGTCTTTTAATCTTCATTTTCATTTTCGGACCTGACTGATGAGCGCCGCAAAGTCCTGAGTGTACTTCTTTAACAATTTCACGAGCTTCGGACCCACTCAGGCATCTTAGCCACATCTGATCAAAACACCTTATGTATAATGTATTGTTTATCAATGTGTAAGACAGAGTTCTTTTGTTGATTTGATGGGCTATCGACTTATCATCTGGTAAGTTTCCTGTTTGCAAGTAGTCTATTAGAGGCTGCTGCCAATCTTCTGTACTTTCTGTTACTGCCGCAAGTGTTTCTTCTGCTTTTTCTGCTGATTTGTGTATTGTGTCCATGTAGAGCTGTGACTGGACCTGTCGTCCTCGAACTGACACTTCAACTAACTCATCCTGCAAGCAGGCAAATTCTTTTGCAAGGCGGGCTAACGCATCTGCGAGAGCATTTTCTCTTCTGGGAATCTTATAGATCGTTACATTTGGAATTTGCTCCAACAGTTTCATGGCATACTGAAAGTATTGTTCGAGTCCTGGCTTTAGAATTCTGTATTGTGCTGCGACTTGTTGAATGATCAACTGAGAATCTCCATAGATGTTGATATCTGTTATCCCCATCTGAATAGTTAATTCCAGTCCGGTTATAAGGGCTTCGTATTCTGCCTCGTTGTTTGTACACGATTCTGTTAAGTGGTAGGAATACCTTAACATCCCCCGCTCCAGCGTTATAAATATTAGTCTGATTCCTGCCTTACCGGGCACTATCATTTGTAATTATTTGTCTTTCTGCGCTAAGGATGCTCCTTCGAAGTACAATTCCCAACACTGATCATTGGGTCTTCTAGGTTCATTTTCTGCTCGTCTGGCAAGTCCGTTAAGAGGCGATTCTGCCGGTAAAGGGTGTGCTGCGAGGAAGTCTGCCAGGACTTGTCCCTTTATGACATGAAGAGGAACAAAAGTTATATCGAATTGCAATAGTATCATTAATCACCTAGCAAGTCTGCCGGAAAGCATCGGTCTGGTCATCAAATATTGCAATGGATTGAACTTCGAAATAAGGTTGACCTTATAAGAAAGCATGTAATGAGCTTTTGAGCGACAAAGATCAGGGCCAAACAATGCTTCTCAAAAGGATGATACTTTACTTCTGTCAGAATTAGACGATGGCTTAAGTAGTAGAGAGTATTTTCTTTTCCCTCGTCATTTACCTAGGCTAGCAGGGCTTCTAGAGAGTCGTCTAGAGCTGCAGTATAAAGTATCAACGGTCTACCCGAGACTGGGGCTGCTAAAACAGGAGGTGTTATTAAATACTGTTTGATGTCATCGAAGGCATGTTGACATTTGGAGTCCCAAGTAAACTTGGCATCCTTCTTGATCAAAGCAGAAAAAGGCTGACACCTTCCTGACAAATTCGAGATAAAGCGTCGAAGATATGCCAATTTTCCTTGAAAGGATCGTAGTTGTTTCAAGGTTTTGGGAGGCGGCAATTCTAAGATAGCTTTAATCTTCTTCGGATCGATTTCAATTCCACGATATCGAACAACAAATCTAAAGAATTTCCCAGAAGTTACACCGAAGGCGCATTTCAAGGGATTCATCTTAAGGTTATATCATCTTAATCGCTCGAAAATAATTCTCAAATCATACAAGTGATCTTCTTTTAGTTTGCTCTTGATGACCACATCATCTACGTAGCACTCGACTTGGTTGTGAATGAGATCATAAAAAATTCTTGTTATTGCTCTTTGATAAGTTGCTCCTGCGTTCTTTAATCTAAACGTCATCATTGCATAGCAGTATACCCCAATCGGCGTTTTGAAGGCTGTAAGCTTTTCATCTTTCGGTGTCATCTTTATCTGGTTGTACCCTGAAGATCCATCCATGAAAGAAAATACTTCATGTGTTGAAGCGATGTCGATCATCAATTCTGGAATGGGTAGCAGGAATTCGTCTTTTGGATATGCTTTGTTTAAATCTTTGAAGTCTACGCAGATTCTGATCTGACCATTCTTCTTTCTAACTGGTACCACATTAGCTAACCAAGTTGGATATTGCTCTTCACGGACAAATTTAGCATCTATTAGCTTCTTAACTTCTGCTATTACTTGTTGTTCGATCTCTAGACGCATCCTTCTCGGAGCTTGTCTGACTGGAACGGCAGTGGGATCCACTCCTAACTTGTGAACTGCGACCTCTGGAGCTAATCCTGACATTTCATCATAACTCCAAGAAAAATAGTCCTTGAATTCCATCAATAGCTTGATTATCTCTTCAGAGTCATCTTTATTGAGTAAGGAGCTAACAAAGGTCGCCCTAGGCTCTTCGCTAGTGCCTAATTTAACTTTTATTAACTCGTCTATTGTAGATTTAATTTCTTCTTCAAATTCTGGCGGAGCATCTCCGATTGGTAGATCTTCAAGATCTTCTGAAGCTTCCAAGCAGTCTTCATTAGCCTCACAAGTGAAAACCAAGCAAAATCCCTAATCATCAACAGACCCTATTGTGCCGAATCTGAGACCATGTTTTGAATTGGGAAGTCGACTGACATTGCTCCATAAATTTTCAAAATGTTGTGATTGACCTTTTGTCCATCATCAAGGTAAGACACCACGTTGAATTAAATTTTGAACACGGGAAGAGTACCACTCAAAAAACAGTTCCATTAATTCAGAAGAAGTAACATCTTCAAATTGTACATCATTTTCAGTGTTGGAAGAAGAAGCACCACGGTAAAACTTAATTGGTTTAGTACCACCACGTACTTCCTTGACCACCATACCCTCGATCTTATTAGAATGAATTGGGGTCAGGGTCCTAGTGTGTACATAACGGTTAATCTTCTCGTACATTGATTTGTATTCTTCATTCTTTTCATCTTCGAGGGAGATCTTGAACTGGGGTTGCTTTTGATTTACTGTTGCTGCTTCTTTCTTGATTTCTTCTTCTTCGAAACTGGTCTCCCAATCAATATTGATGACTGGTTTCTTCTGTCCAACTGGTCCAATGTCTCTTCCATGACCTCGTCCCCGGCCTCGACCTCGGGTGCGAGTTCTGGAGAAACCTTCACCATCTCGCCGTAAGGGAGTGGTGAGTAACTGTTGGACTAGAATCTCCGGCTCTTTATCGTCTTGCACTTCTTTTGCTTCAATTGGTATGACATTTCTGGAAAAGGTTGTTTTCTTTGGAGGCGCGTAGTAGGCGGCATCTTCGTGAATTCTGATTTCATGCACGTAGAATGGTTGTAAGTCACATTTGATACACTGTTCTCCTCCTTCGTAATATTTTATGCACTGGTGCAGAGATGACGGTACCATCCGGTTTCATGACTCCATGGCCGACCCAGTAAGGGTTGAATGATGTCTCAGAATCAATTATGTGGAATTTTGCGGTTGTCTTTGCCAAATCACTGATCTTCATTAATAGTGTTATCGATCCGAGTGCTCTTTCTCCTTTCTGATGGAACCCTCTTAATAAAATCTTGTCTACTTCGAGGTCGCGATCATCAATTTCCAAATATGCTAACGTTCGAAGGCTCATTATGTTGATTAATGCGCCCGGATCAACTAATACACTGGAGAGCGTAAACTTTCTAATAGTGACTGAGATGTACAATGGTCGATTATGATCAGCCGTTTCGAGTAGTAAATCATTGTCCATGAAGGTAACACCTCGCTGTTCTTTTAATGAGCAAACCTCGTCTAAGGAATTACCGACCATTTAAGCTAAAATAATCTCTGGATCAAGTAGAGCCTTGATCAGAGCTTCCCTCATCTCCTTTGACAGGATCAGAGCGTCGTATATGCTTAGTTTGGCTGGTAACCTCCTAAGATGGGCTAGCACATTGTAGTCTACTTTATTACAATGTTCCTCAGTTTCTTCCCGAATGGGCAATTCCTCTGCTGGGGTTGGCTCTTCCTGAGCATCCACCTGCTTTCCTTTATCCTTTGGACCCACTCTCGGAGGTAGAACTTTTCCACTTTTTAAATTGACTTCAGTTATTTCTTCTGAATCTGGTGTTGAATCTAAGGGTGTCTCCTCTTGAATTGGAATGACTGGCTCTTTTGGCATTGCTTCGGAATCTGATAACTCCAATTCTATCTAGATTGGAGCTCCTCAAAATTTGCAAATAGACTCGTTGCTTGTTGAGCTTTCGTAGCCATCCTTGTGAACGTCTTCTCCTTCATCGTGGTCATTGAGGTTTAGTATGATTTGAGAATCGTTATTTGTATCGGAATAGAGATCCGGATTAGCTTGGTTTTCTTTAGTTATGTAATCGTTAGAAACAGTCAAAATGTAGCCAACGCTAAAAATCTTATCATTATAAGATCCCGCCGGGGCGAGCAAATAATCATACAAAGTCAGAGGTTCGAGAGATTTCTCCCCCGAATCGGAAACAACCATCCTAGGATAAGCAGCCCCTTGTCTACTCTTTGGAGCCTCGGTTTTCTTCTCTTCTACGATTTTCTCTTCCTTCTTGGGCAGTTCTTTGATCGCAAGTGATAGTGCCGGCTCGGCAGGTTTCGAACTTTGAGTTGAAGCACGCACCGAAGCGGTTTGGATGTGATCTAAGATTTTCTTTGAAGACATTGTCTAGACGGTACTCCATCCATCATGGGTTGTGTAAGGGTCTATCGGAACAATGGGATCCATTGAAATAACACTGACGGAACCTCCTTTTTGGGGTTCCTTCTTGTATTCCTTCAGGATCGTTATGTTCCCTTTCTGGAGATTGTCATCAAGCCAACTCTTGAAAGTGATGCAATCCTCTATCATATGCCCGAGCATCCGGTGGTAAGGGCAATAGTTTGGATGATCTTTCTTATTGACTTCTTCTGGCCTCTTGGGCTCTGGTAGCTGAAAATCTGGTGTCTTAATTAAACTGGAGAACATTTTCTCTACTGCTTCAATTTTGAATGGATATTCCTTATTTAGAAGTTCTTTCAGGGTACGCGATGGACGAGGTGGTTGCTCAAAATGCTGAGGCGACTGATAGCTCGGTCGAGGCTATTGATAACCCTGTTGAGGTTATTGGTAAGTACGTTGTGGTGGTTGATAACTAGGTTGTGGCCGCTCTAGCTGTATTTGCACTGGCTGCTTACCCTTATCTACTTCCCCGACGATTCCGGATTTCTTTTCGAATGTTTTCACGGGCTTCTGCTTATCATTCTTGTCCACAAAACTTAGCTGATATGTTTCCTCTTGCAAGCTCCCAGCCTTGCTAAGCAGCTTCTCGAAAGTCTTGATTGTAAATCCTTTAAGGAGAAGTGCTATCGGGCCATGGATACTCTTAAGCAATATGCCGACTGCATGTTGTTCTTGAAGTTGTGGTTCACACTTCATGCTTAAATTTCTCCATCGAAGTATGTAATCCACTAAAGTCTCATTCGGTTTCTGGTGCTCCACCACTAGATCACCGATGGTGATGTGGTGTCGAGCCCCTGCAAACCTCTTAACAAAAAGGTTTTCTAACTCTGAAACGGTCTTAACTAAACTATTTGGCAATTCTGCGTACCAGTCGAAAGCAATCCCTGACAGGCCGCTAACGAACTGACGAAAGAGTAAAGCGTCACTCCCACCGGCGTTGCAGCAACTAGTACGAAAATGTACGACATGCTGCGGGGGTTTCCCGTTCCATCAAAAGTCTTAAATAGAGGTGGTACGATGCCTTTTGGGTATTGGACGACATCAAATTCTTCCGGGTAAGGTCTACCCGTTTGAATAGATGCTCCACTCTTGGATTGTGCTAAAGCTTCTCGCACCTGCTATTCTACCATGTTTTTAATGTCCTTTTCGGGAATCATGCACTGTGCAGAATCCTTCTTTGGTGGCTTGTCTCCTTTGATGGATGTGATCTCTTTTGCTCAATCTGTAATATGGATGATTTCTCTGGGTGTTTCTTTCTGAGGTTGCACCTGACTTTGGAGAGTGGCTAAAGCAGCAGCCATCTCTTCCATCCTCCTTGCCATCTGGGAAATTGTGTCATCTCTTTCCCGAAGCTGTGCTCTCATCACTTCCAGTTCATCTCTTTTCGCAGCTGCCGGAGCACCCTGCAAGGCTGACGATGCTCGTGTTTCAACCATGTTGATGTCGGCATACTCCTCATCCATGAACTCCGATGAATCATCTTCCTTTTCCAACTTTTCTCCTCTTTCTTTCGCTAACCATCGGATATCCGTCCTTAGCTTTCCTATAGCATCCTCGAGGGGTCTCTTCCAAACGGTCTCGCAGTTGTCGTGTGACGACTGTTGAACTTCTTTTTCAGGAGTTTCTTTTATTGCAGTAGCACTTCCTTCTGATTCAAGCTCTTTAACGAGACTTTTCTTCTCAGGCCATTGTGTTGGTCTCGGCTTGGTAATAATAGGTCGCCACACCATCCTTCTTGCATTAGAAGGCCTAGGATTAGAAGGTCTGTCGTCTATATGCCGGTAGGTGGTGTCCTCCCTATAATGATGGCCCGATACAACAACAAGTGAACTAGCTCTTATTTTCTTCCTTGGTTTCTCTACGGCAGTGACAGGCTCTACTCGTGGTCCGAGGCAGGATCTAGCTGGCACTCATCCCATTCTTCTTAGGATTTCTGATACGGGGCATCTTTCTTTCTTTGCCAATTTTTCTATCACGGCTCTGTAGCCGAGCAAATGGCGTAGTCTTAACCCTTTTTCTTTTGCAGTTGCCATAGTATGCAGGTCGGGGTAATGTAGCAGCAATCCTTTGGACGTCTTCTTCATCCGATGCAGCAGAGAGGGGGTGAAACCTACTCCCTTCCAACAGAGGTATATACTCAGGTAGTTCTTCTCTTTCCTTAGGAATTTCTTCTCGAAAAGCAAATTCAGCAGCTTTGGCTTTCTCAATACTGGCTATCTTTCTGCTTTTATTTCTCCATTGAGTTTGAGTTAGGGGTGCAACACTTGAACTGGACCCAATCTCAAAAACAAATGGTATTGTAGCAAAATCTATACCCTCCACGGTGACAGGCTCACCACAGACTTGGATTTCCTTCCCCTATAGTTTGGCAGAAGCCTGGGTAGGTGCAGAGATGACTAGACCGGTGGGGGTAGAGACAACAGTCCTCCTACGAATAATAGTACTTCTTTCAGCTGGTATCCTTTGCAGGGGAGGGAATTCTTGTGCCGACTTCAAGTTGAACTCAATTACGGGCTTTTCAGTTTCTGACACTTTGTCCATAGTGCAAAGAGAGTGACGTCAGCAAACTTGATATCTGTGTTATCGAATCCTTATCTAAAATGGATGATCCCATTGTCAGGCAGCTCATCCTTATAGACGGTGAAGTCCATTCCAGTGGTGAAGGAGAAAATTAACTTTGGCGCAGTCATTTTCTGCAGGGTAGATTTCAAATTATGCTTCCTTTTGTCACAAAACTTAGGACGAAAAAGAAAGAGTCTGAACACATTTGCGTTTATCTTAATGTATTTATGATTTAAAAGAGTTTGTTTATTGAAAGGGCTGTTTATAAAAGGATTTGTTTATTAGGAACGAAATGTTTAAAGGACGGAGGTTTATAGAAAAAGGAAGGGATTCGGTTTAAAATTGGAAAGGAAGAGAAAGTCACTTAAAACTTCTCAATTCGAAGGACCGCTCCTAAGCTAACACCTATTGGGGGTCCACCCCACCTCAGAAAAAGAGGTAAAAGGATTTCGGAACCTCTCTAATTAGGGGTGTCTAAACAGTGGCTCCTAAATCCGAGAGAAGTTGACTATACCCGTTCAAGATAGAAATGAACGTAGTATGCCAACGGAAGAATGATAATTTTGGTCCACTAGGGATATGAACTCACTATCGATTTATGAAAGCAAAACCATCTAATTAAGATGGAGGGAGGAACTACTCCCCAGCGGAGTCGCCAGAAGCTGTCAGCATATTTTTAGGTTGTGTGTTTTGAAAAGGGGGTCGCCTATAGAAGTTGTCGGCGAATTTCAAATTTAATTTAAATTTAAATTTATATATATATATATATATATATAGTTTTAGAAAGAAGCATTTGATTTTGAAAATAACTTCAAGTTTGAAAATTTGAAGATATGAAATAAAACCGATCTCACATCCCAAATAGTTTATATAAACGAGCACGACATCACAAACCGTGTATCTATCCCGAAGAATAGACATACTGCTTGATGATGGGGCTCGATTAAATAAACTTGAAGATTTGTGACATCCGTTCGGTCTGCGAACCAATTTTATAAGCCGACAAGTTCCCCTGCCTAATATAAAAGAATTAAACAGGGTTTATATTACCTGGGTTCTTAAAGTTCCCTATAAGGGCAAGCCCCTATAGTTAATTACATCTTAAATGACGGGAATCATTTAAGAAAACTCTCGATAATGATCAGTGGTTTTGCTCTAAATAATTTGAAAATTTAAAGTTTCAAATGTGTTGGATTTTGGAATTTTCAATTGGGAATAGATCAAATTTGGAACAGTTAATTTCAGGAGTCCAAAGGAAGTGAATTAGGAGAAGCTGAGGATCCAAGAAGAATCTTGGCAACTTCCCAAACTATCCTATTGTTTGGCTTCAATTTAAGAATTTTATTTAATGTTTCAATCTTTCCAATTTTAGTTAATTAGGACTTATATTCGTATGATATGATCATATAAATAGCTTTGAAGCTGTGAGAGTTTATGTCGTACCAAACGACTACCTCAGAGACCTAAGACCGGTTAGGGCTTAATTTACATGACATGATCATGCAAATGCCCAACGAAGAGTTGAGGATTTACTACCTAGAAGTCTTATGGCTTGGTTATTTAATTCTAAGAATGGTTTAGCTGATGTAGACCCGAGTTTTGCTGATGACGATGTCTGTGCTGCCCACTGTGCTCCAAGCTCCTTGTTGTTGCAGAGGTTTATTTTTATAAGGTGAAAATCAGGAGATGAGAGAAGTGTTTTGGTTTAGAAATCTTAAAGTCCAAATATTTTAAATATTTTAATTAAAACAAATCTTAAAGTTTTTTAAACAGAACCGATTAAGATCCCATGGTTCCGTCATCCCGGCACCGTTGTTTTCATCAAATTCACTTAGTCCAGATGAATTTGCTAAACTCAAATGAATGAGTTCCACACTTTCATTTAGACCGTAGGAAATCCCGTTAGCAACACGTGGGTTACATCATCCGAGGTATTCCTGATCATTCAATGAGACGTTTTAATTTAGTTGCAATTGTAGTTTTGTTATTCTGTTCGTGATTAAATTTTGAGTTATTTTATATTTTGGAATGTTGTGGCGGTGAATTTTATCTTGTTGTGACTTTTAATTTAGTTTTGGGTTTCAGTTTTGTGACTATCCTAAAGGTTTTAGTTTTCATGCAACAATCTTGTTTAACATGCAAGAAAAGTAAAGTACAGTGCCTGTAAGTAATTTACAATAAAGTAAATTGCATTAAAATAAAAGTGTACCTAGAGGGTCTTCCCGTCATCCCAAGCTACACTTAAAACATATATTAAGGCATTTAAATATTTATAACAAGTACCTAGGTAAAGCTAAGGGAAGGTTTTGGTTGTCTACCAAAGTCCTAATCCTATTGCTTAGTCATCTCCTATGACGTCTAGGTTCTTGTATTTTGTTTAAGGATGATTTTCTTCATCAAAGAACAATTAAATTCAATTGTTCTTCTAAAACATCTCATCATATTGAGAAAGTGTTTAGGACGAGTCCTAAACATCTTTTCAATATTTCCGAGGTTATTTTGAGTCCAAGTAAATTTAGTTGCACAGGTGAATTAATCATCTAGAAGTTTAGTTAAGCTTTGTCTCTTGCTCAGTGATTTTGGGCATTTGATTACATGATGAATGAAGTGACATCTCACTTAATACTCTGTTTAAGAGTTATAACAATTAAAGCCTTTAGGGGCAAGTTGGTTTGTTGAGAATTTTAATCATTCTTAATTTGAAGTTTGAGTTAAAAGTTTAAAGTGATTCAGTTTAATTATGAAGTTTTAATTAATAATTTTAAGTTTGAAATAGTGTTCAAATTATTTTTGGTTTAAATCTTTATACTTTAAGTGATCTTTATATTTTAAATTTGTTTTACTTTTATTATTGAGTGATGTTAATTTAATTTAATTTAATTTAACTGAATTTAATTTAATTTAATTTCAATATTTTAAATTTAATTTAATTTAATTGTTAAATGTTAATTTAATTTAATTTTAATTTTAATTTAATTTTTACTTAATTTAATTTAATTTAATTTAAATTTAATTTGATTTAATTGTTAAACCACTTAATATTTTGAGCTTTCCTTTAATCTAAGGGTTATTATTTTTTTTAATTTTTTAATTTTAATTTACTTAGTTTGGATTATCATTTTAATCTTAAATAAGAGTTAAATATTATTGAAGTGATTTATTTAGGGATTGTTTTATAAAGAATTAATATCCTCTCAAGTTATATCCCTATTTTTAATAATTCAACTTTTCATTAATCTTCCAAAATTTAAATTTGTTTAAATAATTAAAGTTTCATTTGGGTTTATTAAAAGTGATTAATGGGTTCCTACCCTTTTAATTTCCCAAAGTTTCAATCATCCAAGAAAGTTAAAATCAAATATTTTACCCTCCATTTTAATTAAGCCTAAAATTTTAATATAGGGGTTTAGATTCTTTAATTACCTTTATGCCCTTTTAGGCTTATTAATTTCATAACTCACTAAATTGAGTTCAAATGAAATTGAATTTTTTATGTCACTTCACTCATATGTCAATTAAGACATTAGAGGAGAAAATGTGAATTTTCTGAATTTAATTTATTTATATAATTATTTTTAATGAAAAATAGGGATTTTCAATGGAAATTCAACAACATGACGAAGGAAAGGCTTATCCCCTTCAGAAAATTATGAGATGTTTCTAATGACCAGAGGATCACGTGGACCAATTTTGTTGATTTTTTAAATTATAGTTTATTTATTATAATTATTTTGAGTTTTAGAGTTTTAATTAATTATAAAATAAAATTGAAGTTGAAAAATGAATTTTATATTTTTCTTAAATCTTTCTGACCTCAAGGAGTTTAGAGAAATAAATTTTATAATTTTCTAATTTTTCTTTGATTTATTGGAATTAATTTAGTGAAATGTTTAGAAAATACATTTTTTAATATTAAAAATTGTTTTAAGCATTTAAAATTCAATATCTTAACTTAGAGACTTGGGAAAAATATTTGGTTTATTCCTAAGTGATTAGGAGTTAAAATGTGACATTTTTATTATTTTTATTATTTTTTAGTTATTAAAATATTAAATATATCATTAAAAATGAAAATTTTGAGAAAATTCTAATTTTAATTTTTATAGACTCCTCTGATATCAAAGAGCCCACAAAACAAATTTGGTGAATTTTTGAAATGTATTTTTGGAGTTATTAATTTTTAAAGTTTAATTTTGATCATGTGGCTTAATTAATTCATTTAGTTGGGCTAATCATTTCCATTTGACTTCAAATTTTTATGCAATGTCCCTCTGATCCTAAAGATCAGAGGAAAATTGATTTCAAGTTCTTTTGATGTGTGATTAACCTTAATTAATTAAAGTTTAGTTTTGAGTAATTAGGCCAATTAGGGTTATTCTTAATGAATTCCTAGGGTCCTCTGGTCCTAAGAAACTTCCCCAAATTTTTCTGGAATTTATTGAACAATATGCTAATTATTGGACTTAAAATACCAAAAATAGTGACATATACTTAAAAAATACATAACTTTCCATAGGGATGGCTTCTAACCTTGAAAAATTCAGGGAATGTTCCTAAGATCAGAGGTTTCAAGGGCCCTATGGTCTCATGCCATGGTGAATTGTCTATGCAAATGGAGAATCAAAATACTAAAATGAGTAAATAATTAATTAAAAATAAAATACTCATTAAAATAACTTGATTTCTTTTCCACATTTTTCTCCTTTGTTCACTAAGCAAGAGGGTATTTTTAGTTTATTTTTATGATTTTTCTACACAAAGATATGGATTTTCTAAGTTCTGGGTATCTAAATAAATCAAAAAATCCATATTTTTCTACTTATCCACGCGGCGCCGACTCATCCTCGGCAGCTTCGAAAGCCCACGCGTCACACTCCCATTCAACGCTGCCATCTGACTCAGCGCTCCAGGGGCCCGCGTTCATGTAACATCCTTAGATCCGGCGCAATCTGGACCGTCCACTCGATACATGCTCGATCGGACGGTGCCTGATCATCATCTACGACTGGTGTGTACCGTGACCTTTCACGCTAAAACCCTAAGTACTCTCTCATTTCTTAACTGATTTTTGTGTTCTTATGCTCTATGGATTCGGCTTGAAGAGACGAACATATCCATATGGTTTACATGCTATGAAATTAAGTAAATCAAAATGAAGAATCACTGGAAGCTCGGGAGGATGGAATGATCCATACCTTTGGTCTGAGAAATGTAGCTTCAATCAGAGAGTTGTGTTACCTTTAATTGCACCCAAGGAAGCTCCAGATGAAGTCTCCGGCTCAGAGGAATTGTCTAGGTATGAACGTGTCCACAGCTGATTTCAAAGCTTGGAGGATAGAGCAACTTGGTGGCCTAGAGAGGGGGCTTTCACTGGGGAACTCCTTCTCTTAGTCCTGTGCAGGTGTGGGTGAGTTTAATTTGGATTTGGTAGAGGTTTTAGAGATGTCCTGGTTCTGGGCTGAGAATTGAGCTCCAAAATTGAGCTCAATCAATGGGGTTTAGGGCAGGAGAGCAGTGGGGATTAATTGCTCTAGGTGAGGAGAAGGTCCTAGAGAAATTTTGGCAGAGTTTTTTTTAGGTTTGGTTCATCACCTTCTTTGGCCGAGAGGGTGGTGGGTTTAAATAGACATGGCTGGAGGGCCTCCGTGGGGAGTTGAGGCTTGGGATCAGCTGCTCTGGTCAAGGGAAGAACAACCATGGTGTCTAATAGGGTTGGGACAGCTCAACAAGGAAGAATTGAATTTTTGAACCAAATGGGTGCTCTCGGCCTGGTGTTTTCCGGTGACTGTGGTGGTTGGCTGGCCAGGTACAGGTCACCCTTAAGGTCAGGGAGGTCAAGGCTGGGGTATAGTGCAGTCAATTGGCCATGGACATGTGTAATGGAGTTTGATTTAAATGGAATGGGAGAAGGCGCATTTTGGCTTGGTTTGGTTCAACTCATGCATTTGGGCTAGGTTCACCCCCCATGATCTGATTTGGGCTGAAGGGGATCAGTTGGGTCAGGTAAGAAGGGGTGGTGAAGTCCCCATCCAAGGTGATGTGGCTAATTTTTGTTTAAAGTGTAGCATGGATGAGGTTAAAAATGCTTAATGAAGGTTTAAGAAAGACCTCCCTCTTCTTGCCATTAATCGCTTGGTGAGGTGTCAGGCTTCATATGGCTTGTAAATGGCTTCATTTGGCTTGTAAATGGCTTCATTTGGATTGCTCATGGCTTGGGAAAAGGTTGGCTTATCTTCATAGCAATGGATTTTGGGATTTTTCATGAGTTTAAGGGAAATTGGCATGAGGCTTGATTTGGATTTATTTGATGATTAATTTAGAACTTAGGGATGATATTAATTAAAGGTAAGATGAGAAGAAATTGTCATGTGGGCTTTGGAGCTAATTTTGGGCTTTTGGATTTGGTAAAAATGGGCTTTTATGATGGTTTAAGAAAGTGGGCCTTTAAGTTTGAAAACAAATTGGGGGATGGAAATTTTGTGAAGGATTGGGTCAAACAAATGCTGGTTTTAGTTTAGAGATGTGTCATGAACATTTTATAAAAGGTTTGGTGTCATTTAGAGTGGAATTGGATTTAATTTGGGCTTTTTTTGGTAAAGTGGCCAAAGTGGGTCAAATTGGGCTAACTTGGGCTAAGGTTGGACTAAGGTTGCATTTGATGTAAAATTAATGTTTAGAAATTCTTATGGGAGTGTCACAAAGAGTTTTCAACTTTGGTTGGGCTTTGATTTTTGGATTTGGGCCCATTTGGGTTAGGTTTGGGTTTAGGCCAAAAATGGAGATTTTGGTTTTGGGTTAGGTTTGGGTGGAGTTTAGGTTCAAATTTGGGGTACATCTTGTTAGTGTTTTGCTTGTGGGGATGTTAGGAAGGTTTAGAAAAAGATTTGGGGTTAATTGGAGTTGAATTGGGTTGGTTTGGGCTAAGTTTAAGTCATGGGCCAAAATTGGGCTTTAGGCTTCAAATTGGAATTGGATCCAAATGTCAATCAAATTGGGCTTAGATTTGGTCTAAATTAATATTGTGGATATTGAATTGAAGTTTAGAATTGAATTGGGTCAAAGTTGGGATCAATTGGGTTTATTTGGTTTGACATTGGATCCAATTCCACTCTAAATGATACCAAATCTTTTCTAAAATGTTCATGACACATCCCTAAACTAAACCCAACATATATTTGGCCCAACCCCTTATCAAAAGCCCACTCCCTTAAAGCATTTAAAAGCCCACTTCCACCAAATCCTTAAAGCACAAAACCCATTCCAAAGCCCACATGAAATTTCCCCTCATCACCCTTTCGATTTAAATCAATCCCTAAAGTTCTAATTGATCATCAAATTATTCCAATCTTGGCCTCATGACAATCTCCATTAAAATCATCAAAAATGCCAATATCCTTCTTCATTCAAATGACTTGACTTTTCCAAAGCCAAATGAAGCCACAATGGAGTTATTCACAAGCCATATGAAGCCATGATAGCTTGGCCTTGTCATCAATCCATTTATGGCAAGAGAGGGGAGCCCTTTAATGATTCCCTTAAAGTTAATTAAACATTCCCATGCTTCCCTTAACATATGCTTAAAATTAATTGTACTTGGATTGTGACTTAACCCCACTAATCAAGCTGACCCAAGTGACTTTCTCTTCAGCCCAAACCAGCCTTGGGTGTTGCACTCAACCCAAACCCATGACTTGATCCAATTGAACCTAAAATGACCCCCTCACCATACCACTTAAAGCCAAGCTCTTTACACATGGCCAACCTCCACTGCTTGCACCAAATTCAAACCCTGAACTCACTGACTCTGAGGGTGACCCATGTCTGGCCGACCAGCCACCACAGTCGCCAGAAAACACCATGGCTGAGAGCACCCATTTGTTTCAAAATATTCAAACTCACTAGCTGAGCTGTCCCAACTCAATTGGACTCCATGGCTGTTCTTCCCTTGACCAAGGCAGCTGATCCCAAGCCCTAACTCCCCCGGGAGGCCCTCCAACCATGCCTATTTAAACCCACCACCTTCTAGGCCAAACAAGGTGATGAACTAGAGCTTATCAAAACTCTGCCAAAATTGCTCCAGGACCCTCTCCTAACCTAGAACAATTGATCCCTAGTGTCCCTTTGCCTTAATCCCCATTAACAGAGCTCAATTTCTCAGTCAAAAATCCACCCAAAAACCAGGACAACTCTGAAACCTCCACCAAAATCTAATTAAACTCACCCACACCTGCACAGGACCAAGAGAAGGAGTTCCCCAGTGGAAGCCCCTCACCAGGCCAGCCATTCTCTCTATCGGCCAAGCTTTGAAATCGGGCTTGGTGGAAGTTGTACCTAGGCAATTCCCGCAGCTAGAGACTTCATCTGGAACCTCCTTGGGTGCAATCAAAGGTACCACAACTCTCTGATTGAAGCTTCACTACTCAGAGCCAAGGTATATAGGTTTTGAATTAATCCACTTGGAATAATCCTAATTGGCTTAAACACCCAAAATAGGTCCCTAATTAATTAGAGATAATCATACATCAAATTGACTTGAAATCAATTCTCCTCTGACCTTTAGGATCAGAGGAACCCACCATAAAAATTTGAAGTCAATTGGACTTGGTTAGCCCTAATAAATGGGTTGATTAAGCCATTTAGCCAATTTAAACTTTAAAAATTCATAACTTTCAAAATACTTTTAAAAAATTCACCAAATTGGTTTTGGAGCCTCTCTGATATTAGGGGAATTTAGGAAAATTAAAATTTCAATTTTCTAAAAAAGTTGATTTTTTGCATTATTTTAATATTTTTAATAATTAAAAAATAATAAATATCACAAAAGTATTAAAATTCACCAAAATGTCACATTTTGAATTTTAATCACTTTGGAACAAACCCCATATTTTTCTTAAGTCTATATGATGAGATATTAAATTTTAAAGCCCTAAGGTACTTTTAAAATTAAAAAAAATGTATTTTTTAGCATTTCCACTAAAATAATTCTAATAAATCAAAAAAAATCAGAAATTGTAAAAATTGATTCTTTGATTTCCTTGATATCAGAGAGATTTTTGAAAAATATAAAATTCATTTTTCATTTTTTAAATTAATTGATACCCCAAAACTCAAAATAATTATAATAAAAAGAATATAATTCAAAAAATCACCAAAATTGGTCCAAGTGGTCCTCTGGTCATTAGGAATGTCCCATAATTTTCTTAAGGATAGAAACTTTCCCTTGGTCATATTATTAAATTTTCTTTGGAAATCCCTATTTTTCACCAAAAATAATTGCATAAATAAATTAAATACAGAAAAATCACATTTTCCCCTCTCATGTCTTTATTGACATATGAGTGAAGTCACATAAAAACTTCATGTTCATTTAAGCTCAATTTAGTGATTTATGAAATTATTAAGCTTGAAGGGCAAAATGGTAATTAAAATTTTAACCTTTAATTAAAACTTTAGGCTTAGTAAAATTAAAGAGTAAAATATTTGATCCTAATCTGATTTGGATGATTGAAATTTAAATAATTAAAGGGTAGAAACCTACTAAACAATTTAAAAATAATTAAAATAAACCATAATTAAATAATTGATTAAATTTGGAAGAATAATAAAATTGGAATTATTAAAATAGGGATATTATTAGGAAGAGATTTGTTCTTTAATTTAAGAATCCCTAAATTAATCATCTCAATAATATTTAATTCATAATTAAAATGATAATCCAAATCTAAGATTTAAAATGTTAAAAGACTTAATCATTAAATTAAATTAAAGTTAAATTATTTAAATTAAACCCTTTTAAAATTTCAATTAAATTAATACTTTAACAATTACAATTAAATCATCTTTAAAACAAAAAAATAAAATATTAAATTAAAATTAAAAATAAAATTAAATTTAAATTTAAATTAAATTATATTAAATTAAATTAAATTAAATTAAAATTAAATTAAATTAAATCAAATTAAATCAAATTAAATTAAATTAAATTAAATTAAATTAAATTAAATTAAATTAAATTAAATTAAAGTAAATTAAATCAAATTAAATTAAATTAAATTAAATCATATCAAATCAAACTAAATTGAATGAAATTAAACTAAATAATAGAATCAAGTTAAAATTAAAATCAAATTAAATTAAATTAAAATTAAAACTAAACCAAATTAAATTAAATTAAAGTTAAATTAAATTGAATTAAAAATAACATCAACTAAAACATAAAGAAATTCAAAAATAAATATGAAGCAACTTGAACACTATTCCAAATTTAAACCCGTTAATTGAAATTAAATTAAATCACAAACCATTTGAACATCAATTTGCCTCGAAAGCTTTTGTTGTCATAACTCCTAAACGAACGTTAAATGAAATGTTACTTCCCTCATAGGATATTCAAATGTCCTAGTTCATTGAGTAAGATAACAAAAAAACTTGAATTCCCGGACGATTAATTCATTTGTATAATTAAATTCATTTGGACTTAAAACAATTCTAGCAATATTGAAAAGATATTTAAGATTCTTCTTAAGCACTTCCTCAATATGATAGGATGTTTATAAGAACAACTGAACTTAATTGTTCTTTGATGAAGAAAATCGTCCTCAAACCAAAACACAAGAACCTAGACGTCATAGGAAATGACTAGCTATAGGATTAGGAATTTGGTAGAAAACCATAACCCTTCCCTTAGCCTTTACCTAGGAACTTGCTTAAATATTCTAAATTGTGTTTAAGTGCAGCTTGGGATGACGGGAAGACCCTCCAGGTACGCTTTTATTTTGTTGCAATTTATTTAAATCACATCGCACTTACTTTTCTTGCATGATAAACAACTGTTGCATGAAAACCCACACTTTTAGGATAGTCCCTAAAACTGAAACCAAAACTAAATTAAAAGTCATTGCAAGATAAAATTCACCGCCAAAACATTTCAAAATATAAAACAACTCAAAATTTAATCACAAACGTAATACAAAACTACAATTACAACTAAATTAAAACGTCTTGTTGGATGATCGGGAATACCTCGGATGATGTAACCTACGTGTTGCTAACTGGATTTCCCACGGTCTAAATGAAAGTGTGGAACTCATTTAGTTGAGTTTAGCAAATTCATCTGGACTAAGTGAATCCGATAAAAATAACGATGCCGAAAGGATGGAACCATGGGATCTTAACCGGTGTTGTTATAATCAACTTTAAGATTTGTTTTAACTAAAACACTAAAAAAAAACACTTGGACTCTAAGATTTCTAAAACCAAACTCTTCTCTTCTCTCGTGGTTACAACCCTCTGCAACAACAAGAAGCTCGGAGCATGGTGGGCAGCACGGCCATCGTCGTCAGCAAAAACCTGAAGTCTACTTCAGCAAAACTTTCTTTGAATTAAATAACCAAACCATAGGACTTTGAGGTAGTCTGCCTAGTGCAACATAAATCCTCAACTCTTCGTTAGGCATTTTGCATGATCAGGTCATGTAAATTAAGCCTTAACCGGTCTTAGGACTCCGAGGTAGTCGTTCGGTACGACATAAACCCTCACATCTTCAAGGCTATTTGTATGATTTTATCATACAAATATAAGTCCAAATTAATTAAAATTGGCAAGATCCAAACAATAAATAAACATTAGGGCCTTCCTAAATTCAAGCCAAACAATAGGATAGTCGGGAAATTACCGAAGTTCGCTTCGAATCTGTGATTTCTCCTACCTTTCTTCCTTTGAATTCCCAAAATAAAATGTTCCAAATTTGATCCATTCCCTATTGAAATTCCAAAATTCAATCCCTTGAAAACTTAAACTTTGAAATTCTTCGCAGCGGAATTATTGATTATTATCGAGAGTTTTCTTAGGTGATTCCTGTCACTTAAGATGTAATTAACTATAGGGGCTTGCCCTTATAGGGAATTTTAAGAACCTGTGTAATATAAACCCCGTTTAATGTTTTCATATTAAGCAGGGGAATTTGTCGGCTTATAAAATTGGTTCGCAGACCAAACGGATGTCACAAACCTTTCTAGTTTATCTAATCGAGACACATTATCAAGCAGTGTGTCTATTCTTCGGGATAGATACACGGTTTGTGGTGCGGTGCTCGTTTATGTAAACTATTCGGGATGCGAGATCAGTTTGATTTCATATCTTAAAATTTTTAAATTTAAAATTATTTTCAAAATCAAATACTACTTTTCAAATTATTTATTTAAATTAAATTAAAAATTCGCCGACAATTTCTGTTAGGCGACCTCCTTTTTAAAATACAACACACAAACCTAAAAAATATGCCGACAACTTCTGGCGACTCCGCTGCGGAAAATTCCTCTCTCCATTTTAATCAGACAATTCTGCTTTCAAAAATCGGTAGTATATCCATGTTCCTAGTGGATCAAACTACCCTTCTTTCCGTTGGAATACTATGTTCATTTCTACCTTGAACGAGTATAGCCAACATTCTCTCGGATTTAGGAGCCACTGTTTAGACACCCCTAAACAGAGAGGTTCCGAGATCCTTTTACCTCATTTCTGAGGTGGGGTGGACCCCCAAAAGGTATTAGTTTAGGAGCGGTCTTGCGGGTCGAGAAATTTCTACAAGACTTTCTCTTCCTTTTCCAGTTCCTAATCAATTCCTTTTACCCTTCCTACAACTCTCCTTCTTTTAATAATTCTCCTTCCTAACGAACAAATCTTTTCGAAAAAAAAGACAATTTTTCTTTAATACCACAAATACACTAAGATAAACAAAAATGTGTCCGGACTCTTTCTTTTTCGTCATAAGTTTTACGAAAAGAAGAAGCACGATTCGGGGACTAACACTTGGAATCTGCCCGCGCAGAATGGAAGCCCCAAACCGATCTTCTCCTTCGTCAACGGACCGGACCCGGCCGTGTTCAAGGACGAACCGCTGATAATGGAATTATTCGATTCGGACAAGGATTCGGGGACACCGACATCAAAATCCCCGACGTCACTCTCTTTTCACTCACAAGCAAAGTACCAGAAACTGAGAAGCCGTTGATTGAGTTTAACCTCAAGTTAACTCATGAATTCCCTCCTCTGCAAAAGATTCCAACTGAGAGGAGTACTGCTGTTCATAGAAGGACTGTTGTTGCTACCCCCACCGGTCTAGTTGTCTCCGTACCTACCCCGGCTTCTGCCAAACTAAAGGGAAAGGAAATTCAGAACTATGATGAACCTGTTACCGTGGAGGGTACAGATATTCCTGTGAAATCTTTTGTTTTTGAAATCGGGTCCAACTCGAGAATTCCATCGCTGACACAGACTCAAAGAAGGAACAGAAGTAGAAGGATTGCTAGAGAAGCCAAAGCTGCTGAAGTTGCTTTCCTAGAAGATATCCCAGAACTGCCCGAGTATACACCGCCGCTCGAATACATACCACTTTTGGGAGGAAGCGGAGTTCCATCCCCTCTCCGCCGCGAGAGGATGAAGAAAATGTTCGCAAGATTGTTCGCCGCATTGCCTCGACTCGTATATTACAACGATAGCCATAAGAAAAGGGCTAGAATTACGCCATTCGCTCAACCGCAAACCCCGATAGAAAAGTTAGCAAAGAAAGAAAAATGCCCCGTGTCGGAGATTTTAAGAAGGATAGGGCGGGTGCCGCCCAAGTCCCGTCTTGGGCCGCGAGTAGAACTCCGTTATCGCCGCGGAAAAGCCGAATAAGAGAATGAAAGCTAGTCCGCCCGTCGTTGTTTCGGGACTACAAATTAGGGAGGATACCACCTTCCAGCATTTGGCTGACAGACCATCCGGTGCCAGACCTTCTGCTGCTAGAAGGATGGTATGGCGTCCCACTACCGGGCAATTAAGATTAAAACAACAACCTGAGAAAGAAAGTATCGTCAAGAGACTTGAATCCGAAGAAAGTGCTACCGCAGTCAAGGGGACTCATGAGAAGGAAACCCGACAGTTATCACATGACAACTGCAAGGATATACAGAAAAGACCACTAGAAGATGCTATAGAAAAGCTAAGAACTTATATTCGGCGATTAGCAAGGGAAAGAGAAGAGAAATTCGGAGATGAAGTTGACTCGTCAGAGTTCATGGATGATGAATATGCAGAAATTAACATGGTTGAAACACGAGCTTTGTCAGCTTCACAAGGTGCCCTCGCAGCCGCGAAAGAGAGGAGCCGGAAGTAATGAGGAGGCAGCTTCAAGAGAAAGATGACACGATCGCCTAAATGGAAAAAAGGATGGAAGAGATGGGCGTAGCCCTAGCCACTCTCCGGAGTCGAGTTCAACCCCAAAGAGAAACACCCCCAGAAGTCATTCACATTGTAGACGGAGGAAAGGAGATTACATCCGTCAATAGGGATGATCAATTAAAAAAGGATGCAACACAAAGCAAGATTCCGGAAAAGGATATTAAGAGCATGGTGGAACAGCAGGTGCGAGAAGCCTTGGCACAATCAAAGAGCGGGACATCCATTCGGACGGGTAGACCTTACCCTGAAGAATTCGACGATGTCCAATATCCGAAAGGCTTTGTACCACCTCTGTTCAAGACCTTTGATGGAACCGAAAACCCCGGCGAAGCATGTTGCACATTTTCGTGCCGGTTGTTGCAATGCCGGCGGAAGTGATGCCTTACTCTTCGTACAATTTGTCGGCACTCGTCGTGGATCGCCTTTGATTGGTATGCGAATTACCGAATGGTTCGATGAAGACATTTTCGAACTAGAGAACCTCTTCATCAAGCGATTTGTCGGAGCTCAGCACCACATCACTATAGGTGATTTAGTGGTAGAGAAGCAGAAACCCAACGAAACCTTGGTGGACTACATACTTCGATGGAGGAACCTAAGTATGAAATGTGAGCCACAACTACAAGAACAGCATGCAGTCGGCATTATACTTAAGAGCATTCATGGCCCGATAGCACTTCTCCTCAAGGGATTTACTATTAAGACTTTCGAGAAGTTGTTAAGCAAGGCCGGAAGCTTGCAAGAGGAGGCGAAGCAATTAAGTTTCACTGACAAAACAGACAAACAGAAGCCCGTGAAAACTTTTGAAAAGAAGTCCAGAATCGTCGGAGCAGTCAATAAAGGCAAGCAGCCGATACAAATATCGTCAGAACGGCCGCAGCAACCCGACCCAGCTATCAGTCATCTCAATAGTATGAACAACCGCCTAGTCCACAACGTACGCTAGAGGAGCTTCTGAGCAGGGAGTATCCGTTCAAGAATGAGGCAGTGCCGAAAATGTTCCGCAGTCTGATGAAGACTCCAAATTTCCAACTGCCAGAACATAAGAGACCAGAAGAAGTTGACAAGAAAGGTGATCCCAACTTTTGCCCTTACCACCGGATGCTTGGACACAAGATAGAAGGTTGTATTATCTTTAAAAGTTGGCTCAACGACAATCTTCGAAAAGGGAATATAACAATCCCGAAGGAGTACATGAAGGAACCCCAAAAAGGAGGTTCCGTCAATGTTATCTCGACGGATCTCATTGTTCCGATAGATCCCTATGCGACTAATGATGGATGGACTACCGCTTGGACAAAGTCTTCGAAGAAGATTTTGGATCACATCCAAACAGCTTCGGTGCGAGCCTCAATTTAGAGTTCGAAACCTGTCAAGTCGGCACTATCACTTGCGATAGAAGAGCCACCTCAACAAGAGACGACTGAAGAAAAGAAGAAAATGGACAAAGAAGAGAAGACCGAGGCTCCTAAGGCTAGACTAGGGGTTGCTTATCCTAGGATAGTTGTTTCCGATTCGGGGGAGAAATCTCTCGAACCTCGACTCGTATGATTATCCGCCCACTCCGGTGGGATCTTATAATGATAAGGGTTATGGCGTTGGCTACGTTTTGACTGTTTCTAACGATTACGTAACTAGTGACAATCCGGACATCGATTCTGATACAAATGACAATTCTCAAATCATACACAATCTCAACGGTCACAATGACAAAGAAGACATCCACCAAGGAGGCTATGAGAGTTCAACAAGCAATGAATCTATTTGCGAGTTTCAAGGAGCTCCAGTCACAATAGAGTTAGAGCCTTTCGATTCTGAAGCTAATCCAGAAGAACCTGTCATTCCGATTCAGGAGGAGACACTAGCAAACTCAATACTAGATTCAGAAGAAATCACAGAAGTCAACTTGAGAAGTGGAAAAGTATTGGGAATTTTACACTCTCCAGAGTATTGGTGGATCCAGGAGCACCAATCAATATAATGAATCTTAGAACGCTAGCATATTTGGAAATTGATGCTCACGAGCTCGAAGCGGACAAAATGTTATTAAGAGGATTCAACCAGAAAGGAGAAAGAGCCCTCGGATCGATAACACTACTAATGAAGACTAGTGACTTAGCAAAGACAACCGTAAAATTTCACATAATCGATTCAGAAACATCATTCAACGCTCTACTGGGCCGACCATGGATACATGAAAACAGGATGGTACCACATCCCTACACCAGTGCATCAAATACTATGATGGAGGGGAACAATGCATCAAAGGTGACTTACAACCATTCTCCGTACATGAAATTGGAATCCATGAAGATGCGACTTATTATGCACCTCCGAAGAAAACAATTTTCTCCAGAGATACCATAACGAATGAAGCAAAGGAAGTTCGGGACGACGAAGAACCTAAAGTTTTAGTCCAGCAGTCACTCACCACTCCCTTACGGCGAGATGGCGAAGGTTTCTCCACAACTCGCATCCGAGGTCGAGGCCGGGGACGAGGTCGTGGCAGAGACGTTAGGACAGTTGGACGGAGGAAACCGACCATCAATGTTGATCGGGAAGATAGTTCCGAAGAAGAAAAAGAAATCAAGCAAGAAGCAGCGACATTAAGTCGGAAGAAGCCGCAATTCAGGATCCCTCTCGAAGATGAAAAGAATGAAGAATATAAATCGATGTATGTGAAGATTAACCACTATGTACATACTATGACCCTGACCCCGATCCATTCTAATAAGATCGAGGGTATGGTGGTTAAAGAGGTACGTAGAGGCGGTGCAAAGCCAATTAAATTCTACTGAGGTGCTCCTTCCTCCAAAACTGAAAATAATGTACTATTTGAAGATGTCACTTCATCAGAATTAATGGAATTACCTTTTGAGTGGTACTCTCCCTGTGTTCAAAATTTAATTCAGCGTGGTTTCTTACCTCGACAATGGACAAAAGGTCAATCACAACATTTTGAAAATTATGGAATAACTCCGGTCGTCCACCCAATTCAAAGCATGGTCTAGGATTCGGCACAGTAGGATCAATTGACGATACTGAACTTTGCTTGGTTGTCACTTGCGAGTCTAATGAAAACTGCATAGAAACTACAGAAGAATTTGAAGATTTACAGATTGGAGACGCTCCACCAGAATTCGAAGAAGAGATTAAATCTACAATAGATGAGTTAACGGAAGTTAACTTAGGTACTAGCAAAGAACCTAGACCTACCTTTGTTAGCTCCTTACTCAATAAAGAAGACTCCGAAGAAATAATCAACTTATTAATGGAATTTAAAGATTGTTTTGCTTGGAGCTACGATGAGATGCCAGGTCTAGCTCAAGATGTCGCAGTCCATAAGCTAGGAGTGGATCCCAACTCGTCCCGTCCGTACAAGGTCCCGGAAGAATGCGTCTAGAAATCGAACAACAAGTCATAGCTGAAGTTAAAAAGCTAATAAACGCTAAATTTGTCCGTGAAGAACAATACCCGACTTGGTTAGCCAATGAGATGCCAGTCAGAAAGAAGAATGGTCAAATCAGAATTTGTGTGGATTTCAGAGATTTAAACAAGGCATGTCCAAAAGATGAGTTTCCTCTATGGATCCCAGAATTAATGATCGACATTGCTTCAACACATGAAATATTCTCATTCATGGATGGATCTTCAAGATACAACAAGATAAAAATGGCTCCGGAAGATGAAAAACTTACAACATTCAGAACGCCGATTGGAGTATATTGCTACACAGTGATGCCATTCGGACTGAAGAACGCAGGAGCAACATACCAGAGAGCGATGACAAGAATTTTTTATGATCTCATCCACAATCAACTCGAATGCTACATGGATGATGTGGTCATCAAAAGCAAATTAAAGGACAACCACCTATATGATTTGAGAATTATTTTCGAATGATTAAGAAAATTTAACCTTAAGATGAATCCCTTAAAATGCGCCTTCGGCGTCACCTCCAGGAAATTCTTAGGATTCGTTGTCCGACATCGTGGAATAGAAATCGACCGGAAAAGATTAAAGCTATCTTAGAAATGCTACCTCCCAAAACCTTAAAGCAACTATGATCTTTTCAAGGGAAGTTGGCATATCTTCGACGCTTTATCTCAAACTTGTCAGGTAGGTGTCAGCCTTTCTAGGCATTAGTTAAAAAGGAAGCCAAATTTATTTGGGAAGAGAAATGCCGTAAGGCCTTCGAGGACATTAAACAATATTTAATGACACCTCCTGTCTTAGCAGCCCTAGTCTCGTGTAGACCGCCGATACTTTATACCGCGGCTTTAGACGACTCTCTCGCAGCCCTCGTTAGCCCGTGTCAATGATGAGGGTAAAGAAAATGCTCTTTACTACCTAAGCCGTCGTTTACTTCCAACGGAAATAAGGTATCCCGCAATTGAAAAGCATTGTTTGGCCCTGATCTTCGCCGCTCAAAAGCTCAGGCACTACATGCTTTCTCATAAGGTCAACCTAATCTCGAAATTTAATCCATTGCAATACTTGATGACTCGTCCAACGCTTTCTGGCAGACTTGCCAGATGGTCAATGATATTATTACAATTCGATATAATTTTCATGCCTCTTCGTGTCGTAAAGGGTCAAGTCTTAGCAGACTTCCTCGCAGCACACCCTTTGCCGACAGAATCTCCTCTCAATGACGATTTGCCAGATGAACAAATAATGAGCCTAGAAGACCCCGATGATCGACGTTGGGAATTATATTTTGACGGAGCATCTTCAGCACACAAAGACGAAGAATCGCGAGTGATAGTGCCCGGTAAGGCAAGGATCGGATTAATCTTTATAACACCGGAGCGGGGGATGTTAAGATACTCCTACCACTTGACAGAGCCGTGTACAAACAACGAAGCAGAATACGAAGCCCTCATAACAGAACTGGAATTAACTATTCAAATGGGGATAACAAACATTAACATCTACGGGGATTCGCAGTTAATCATTCAACAGATCGCAAGACAGTACAGAATTTTAAAGCTAAGACTCGAGCAATACTTCCAGTATTCCATACAGCTGTTAGAACAGATTCTGAATGTGACGATCTACAAAATTCCCAGAAAAGAAAATGCTTTAGCAGATGAGTTAGCTCGCCTCGCAAAAGAATTTGCTCGCTCGCAAGATGAATCGGTGGAAGTGTCGGTTCATGGACGTCGGGTCCTATCACGACTCGACATACACACAATACACAAATCGAAAAAGGAGAAGAATCAGCTGCAATAGTGACGGAAAACACGAAGATTGGCGATGACCATTAATAGATTACCTGCAAACAGGAAAACTACCAGACGATAGGTCACTAGCCCATCAGATCAAGAAAAGAACTCTGTCCTACGCATTAAAAAACAACACGCCATACAGAAGGTCTTTCGATCAAATGTGGCTAAGGTGCCTAAGCGGGTCCGAGGCCCGTGAAATTATTAAAGAAGTGCATTCAGGACTCTGTGGCGCTCACCAGTCGGGTCCGAAGATGAAAATGAAAATTAAAAGACTAGGGTACTATTGGCCCTCGATGATGACCGACTGCATGAAAGTCGCCAAGAGCTGTCACCAATGCCAAGTGCAAGAAGTGGTTCTACACCAACCTCCAAATGTGCTACATCCGACAATTGCGTCATGGCCATTTGAATGTTGGGGCACAGATATAGTGGGTCCAATAGAACCACCATCTTCAAAAGGACATCGCTTCATTCTTGAGCTACAGATTACTTTTCCAAGTGGGCAGAGGCGGTTCCACTCGTAGAAGTGAAAGCACACCACGTGCTACAGTTTTTCAAGAACCAAGTTGTCTTCCGTTTCGGAGTACCGCGCAGGATCATCTCGGATAGTGGGTCAGCATTCAGAAGCACATAAATCAACAATTTCGTCAGGAGACACGGAATCAACTGGCGATATTCAACAATTTACTACCCAAGAGCAAACGGCCTGGCTGAGGCTTTTAATAAAACTCTCGTTCAAATCTTAAAGAAAACTTTGGACGACAATAAGAGAAATTGGCACGAGAAGTTATTAGAAGCCTTATGGGCCTACCGGAAAACCTTCAGAACTCCTACTCAAGCTACACCTTACGCTCTGGTGTATGGGTCCGAGGCGAGTGTTGCCCTTAGAGGTCCAGGCTTTCCTTCACTTAGAATTGCGATTGCAAACAAAATCACGACAGAAGAGAATGCCAAATTATGACTAGAGGAATTAGAAAGCCCGGAAGGGAAAAGACTTGCAGCACGAGCTAGAATTTAGAATTATACCAAGCTAAGATGGTTCAAGCCCATGACAGATCGGGTCCGCCCAAGAACCTTCAAAGTTGGTGACTTAGTTCTCGTTCTCAAGAGACCTATCCTCGCACACCGCAAGATAGGAGGAAAATTTGAACCCACTGGGAAGGACCGTTCGTGGTCGAAGCAAGTATACTCGGGAGGCTCTTACCGCCTAGTGAACTCGCCAAGGAGAACGACATATGCTTCCGATCAACGGACGATACTTGAAGAAGTATTACGCTACCAGATGTTTCAAAGGAATGAATTCTTCCTCCCTAGAAGCACTGACGAAGTAATTACTTATGACTGGGTCCGAACCCAAAAATAAAAAAATGTGCTAAAATAAATAAAATCATGATAATAAAGTTTTCCTTGTTTTCTCTTCCATATCAAAATCTCTTCCTGATCTTATCCCACTTCATTCATATTAAATTTAAAAATACAAAAAGTAATAAAAAAACTGTCTTTAATAAACATTTTCTTAATGTTCTTGTTCTTAGTACAGCCCCTGATCTTTTTCCTTGTCTTTTCGCAGGGAAATGTCGAACGGGCGGTCCGGTCCCGAACTTTAGAAATGGCGTAAGCCTCGCACTCGACGAAAAGAAGGTGAAAGATGGAGCGATAATAGAGATTGACTCGGACTTCGCACCGCGAAGCCTCGCAATACGAGAAAAGTGATCGGGTCCCAGTTGGACCGAGAGGAACCGCCCGGCCGGACAAGTAATGAAAGTGGGTGGCCCAAGCCACCAATCCAGCAAGCAAGAAAAGGAAAACAAACACCGAGGAGGACAAGAGAATCAAGTCCGTGGTCGCTACGACGGAGGGCGAGCTTGTCGCCGCCGAGCCCACGGAGATTTAGGAAGTACGAAGAGCTACTCTCACGACGAACTCGGCCGAAGAAATAAAAATCACCGTATCCGCAAGATGTTAACCAAACTAGCGGCGGACCAGCGCGACGAGGCGCGTTACACGCCGATACGTATACTTCAAGGACGCCGGCTCACTGTGTACTCGAAGAAAGGAGGCCGGCTCCGAGGATAACGAAGAGACCAGGGAAATCCTAAGGATAACAGAAGAAGGAAGGCTACCACGCCACCAGATAAAGTCATCAGTAAAGCATAACCTTGTTGCAGAAGCAACCCCAGAGGATGTCCCGACGGACACCATCCCTGAGGAGCCGAGGTATGCAGGAGAACGTGAAGGGATTGAGCCATATATCCCACAATACGTCACCAGGCCCCGCCATTTGCAGATTATTCCAGAATACGAGCTAGAAAGAATGCAGAATGTTGAGAAGAAAACTTTTGAATACTTCGAGAGAATCAGAGGCATGAGGATCAATATACTAGAAGGCCTCGAGCTACATACAGACGTGTTCTCAGAATATGATGTGGATGGATGTCAGGGAATGGGAGAATTACAATACAATGTGGATGCTGCTACAACTTCACAGAAGACAGGAAAGGGAAACCCACCGGGGATACTCCGTCATGGCAAGGTAGATCCAACGCCATTAGTCATCAAAAGGATGGTAAAGAGAATGATAACATGGAGGGTACTGCCAGCAGATTGCATACCCAACAGTTGCATCATTAACATTTACAAGGAGGGTGACTGCATACCTCCACACATCGATCACCACGACTTTGTAAGACCTTTCTACGCAGTTTCTTTTCTGAACGAGTGTAATATCATGTTCGGATCTGACCTCCGGATAGCAGGCCCAGGTGAGTTCCGAGGGCCAGTAAAGATACCATTACCGGTAGGTTCCGTCATGATACTAAAGGGCAACGGAGCAGATGTCGCTAAACATTACATATCGGGAGTACCAATGAAGCGGATCTCAGTTACTTTCAGAAGGATGGATGACAGAAAGCACCTTACCACTTCCGACCGGACCCGTAGCTAGAAAGCCTTCGGCCTTACGAGCCGTGAGTTACATGGAAAATATCACACCTCCAACGCACATCCATACGACATCCTTGACAAGGATGGCTTGGAAGGTGATGTTATTGACCATGTACTTCACTATTCAGACATGGATTTCTGACAGATGCCTTTTTTGGATGGATCAAAAAAGATCATACATAGTCCATTTTGAGTCTACATGGATTGTATGAGATGTATTCCAGATCGAGTTGTATGATGTATCTTCAACATGATTGGAATGAAAGTGACCATGTCACATTTTTGGCCTTCACCTCTTTTATGCAGGTTGACTGGGAAACGCCATTAAAGTTAAATGAACTTCGAACGAAGAACAGAAAAGAAACAAAATGAATAAAAGCAAACTTTCCATAAAAATCTTAAAAAAAATGATGAACGCCAAATTCACATGAACATTAAATGAACGATAAAGCAAATTTGAATCGTTAAAGGACAAACAAAATGAACACAAATTTTAAATCAAATCTCAATCAAATTCAAATTCAATCTTCCAGATTTCAAATCAAATCTCAATCAGATCCAAACTCAACATTCCAAATCTAAAATCCAATCCGTTCTACTCTCTCCCTTGTCTGGGATGGAAGCGGTCGATTCCACTGACACGGAGCCATGAGGTTTTCAATTCGGATCTGATGGTGAGGAATTGTATCCAATCCAAACCAGCAACTTTCGATCAACTCTTTTGAATGGGATATGTAACATCTACATATTCCCTCCTAATCTGTTTCTTTCCACAAAAATCTTTTACAACTCTCATGAAATTCTCGAAACACCAAAATTCCACACTTTTCAAATCAACATTACAAATCTTTGCAAAATCAATTACCATTCAAAATCAAACTTTTGGGGTTGATGATTTATATCCGAGACTGCATTACTTTAGGATTCTTTCCCTATCGCAATGAAATACATCAAAATCAAACTTTTGGGGTTGAGGATTTTACATCCGATACTACATTGCTTTAGGTTCTTTCCCTATCCCAATGAAATACATCAAAATCAAACTTTTGGGGTTGAGGTTTTTACATCCGAGACTGCATTGCTTTAGGATTCTTTCCCTATCGCAATGAAATACATCAAAATCAAACTTTTGGGGATGAGGATTTTACATCCGAGACTGCATTGCTTTAGGATTCTTTCCCTATCGCAATGAAATACATCAAAATCAAATTCTTGGGGTTGAGGATTTTTCATCCGAGACTGCATTGCTTTAGGTTCTTTCCCTATCACAATGAAATATATCAAAAATAAATTCTTGGGGTTGAGGATTTTACATCCGAGACTGCATTGCTTTAGGTTCTTTCCCTATCGCAATGAAATACATCAAAATCAAATTCTTGGGGTTGAGGATTTTACATCCGAGACTGCATTGCTTTAGGATTCTTTCCCTATCGCAATGAAATACATCAAAATCAAATTCTTGGGGTTGAGGATTTTACATCCGAGACCGCATTGCTTTAGGATTCTTTCCCTATCGGAATGAAATACATCAAAATCAAACTCTTGAGATTAAGGATTTTACATCCAATACCGCATTGCTCTGAGATCTCTCCTCATTGTAATGATTCAATCCAATCAATTCAATTTTCTTTTGAGGTTAAAGATGTTACATCTAAAACCACAAAATTCCAATTTTCATTTCAAGTTCAAATCCCTTCAAATTACTTTTGACAAACTTCAATCTAAATTGAAACTCAAACCAAAATCTAAACTTACACTTCAAAACTTAAACTGAAACAAAATGAAATCTAAATCGAAATTCCCCCAGATCATGTGATTTGGGATTCACCTCCTTTTCCTTTCCCCAGCGAGAGTTCAGGAATCTCCAGTCTCAGAGATATACTTGACACTCCCCAGCGGAAACGCTTCTACTCTGTCCCGAGTTTGTCACTTGGACTTCTGTGTTGGTTTTGTTGATTGCTTCGGTCAACGCCAATACGCGCGGTGTGCTTGGTTAGCACACCACACCTATTGGGGGTCCATTTGTTGACCTCATTTTTGATGAGGTCTTCTCTTCTCTCTTTAGTACTTAGGATCTAGCCTTAGGATTTTCCTTTGACTATCTTAGAGGACTAGAAGTAGAACCCACCTTTTAGAATTTCCAAAAAAAAACACCTCTTAACTCCCTGCAAACTCCACAGACTTGATTGTAGACCCCTAATCACCTAGAGGGTTGAAATCAAATGTGGAAGTTTAAAGGATGAGTTCCTATAGGACTCTTTGGCCTTAGGACTGCCCCGGGTGGCCTGGTCTGGTGAGGGCTGACTTACACACACACTACACTTATACACTACACTTTCACACACCTCCTAAAACTACACCTATGCCCAACTTGACCTCCTGACTTATGAATGTGATTCACATGGATGGTCCTTAACCCCTAAGCCCTTGGCTAAGAGGGTTAGGAACAACATAATGAATGCCTCAAATGAGTCCCTTCATGGCTCATGTGGGCTTGATATGGCTTCATGGCTCAACCAAAATGATTTCATTCCACTTACATTTACCCAATCTTTAATTTTCTAAATTTTCAATTTTTGACCCCAGGACCCTACACTGCCTAATTCTACCCAAAACCCTTGAAATTACCCAAAATTTTCAAAAAATCTCCAAATACCCAAAATTCCTCAAAACCAATCACAAACATTCCCACATTACTCAAATTGATCATTCATAGCTAAAAATACCAAAAATACCTCCCAATACCCTCCAAATACCCAAAATGCCCCTCTTAGCCAAAAAATCCAAAAATTCAGAAAATTCCCAAAAAATTCCAGAAAATCCCAAATATTTCTAATTTCATTTTGTTCAACTACACCATGGGCCAATTTTGTCAATTTACCCCACTTTTGTCAAAATCCCCAATCTGACCCATTTTAACCCAAAATGAACCCAATGTCAAACCAAACCTACCCAATTGACCCAAATTCTGGTCCAATTCAATTCTAAACTTCCATTCAACATCCCCAATATCAATCTAGACCAAATACAATTCCAATTTGATTGGCATTTGAATCTAATTTCACTTTTGACCTTAAAGCCCAATTTGGACCCATGACACAAACTTAGCCCAAACTAACCCAATTCAACTCCAATTAACCCCAAACCTTTTCTAAACCTTCCTTAACATCCCCAAAAACAAAAAACTAACATTATTTACCAAAAATTTAGACCCAAACCCAACTCAAATTCAACCCAAAGCTAAAAGGCCCAATTTTGACCTAAACCCAAACCTAACCCAAATAAGCCCAAACCCCAAAATCAAAACCCAACCAAAGTCAAAACCTCTTTGAAACACTCCCATAAACATTTACCAATATTAAATTTACATCAATTTCAACCCTAGCCCAACATTGGCCCAAGTTAGCCCAATTTGACCTACATTGGCCCATTTACCAAAGAGGCCCAAATCCAACCCCATTCAAACCCAAATCACTCCAAACTCATTTCAAATCACTCATGATATATCCCTAAACCAAACCCAACAATTATTTGGCCCAAACTTCTACAAAATTCCCATCCATGAATTCATTCTTAAACCTAAAGGCCCATCCCCTTAGCCTTCCTAAAAGCCCATCAAAAATAATTTCAAAAGGCCCAAAGCCCACATGACAATCCTCTATCATCATCCATTTGATAAAACCATCTCCTAAGTTCTAAATCCATGATAAAATAAATTCAAATCAAGCCATATGCCAAATCCCATCAAATCACCCCTAAATTACCAAAATTTTTAAAGCCTTTTTCATGAAATTGACCAAACTTTTCCCCAAGCCAAAGGTGAGTCATGAAGCCATGCATGAGCCCCATGGGAGCCATGAGAGCCATGGAATCTACTTTCCACCTCACAAAACCATTAATGGCAAGAGAGGGGATCTCTTTCTTAAACCCTTTTAAACCCTTTTTTACCTTAAGAATGTCACACACTAAACAATGCTTAGCCACCTCACCATGGATGGAGACTTCACCACTCCTTCTAAGCTGACCTAAATGATTCCCTCAGCTCAAAATCAGGTCTTGGGGAGGTGCACTAAGCCTATTTCCATGGGTTGACCCAAACCAAGCCAAAAATGAGCCTTCTCCCATTCCATTTAAATCAAACTCCTTTACACATGTCCATGGCCAATTGATTGCACTAAACCCCAGCCCGACCCACCCGAACAAGATGGTGACCGGTGCACGGCCGGCCAGCCACCAGGCCGTCGGAAAACACCATGGCCAAGACCTTGGGAGGAGCTAAAAAATTCAATTCTCCCTTGCTTGAGCTGCCCCATGCCCGATGGCCACCATGGCTGTTCTTCCCTTGACCTGAGCAGCTCGATCCCAAGCCCTAAACCCCACGGGAGGCCCTCCACCCTCTCCTATTTAAACCTCACCTCCTCTCGGCCATGAGGGGTGCTGAACCAGACCTTACTGAACCCTGCCAAAATTCCTCCAGACCACTCTCCACACTTAGAGCAGTTGATCCCCAGTGAAAATTTGTCGTAATCCCCACCAACAGAGCTCAATTTCTCAACAAAAATTCCACCCAAAAACAGGACATCTCCCAACTCTCCACCAAATTCAAATTAAACTCATCCACACCTGCACAAGGTCAAGAGAAGGAGTTCACCAGTGAAAGCCCCCTCTCCAGGCCACCCATCAGTTCCAGACTCCAAGCTTTGTAATCGGATGTGGTCGAAATCATACCTGGACAATTCACCAGCCCAAGGGACTTCATCTGGAGCTTGCTTGGACCTAATAGAAGGTGACACAACTCTCAGATCGAAGCTTCACTTCTCTGAGCAAAGGTATGGACTCACTCTTCTTCCCGAGCTTACAGAGATTCTCTATTTAATTTGAGTTAATTTCAATACATGTTTACTGTATGGATGTGTTCATCTCCTCAAGACGAATCCATAAAGCATAAGAACACGAAAATCCGTTGAGAATCGAGTGAGAAATTAGGGTTAGAAGGTTGACGGTCACGGGTGCACACCAGTCGTAGACGATGACTGGGAGCCGTCGGATCGAGCGTGTATCGAGCGGACGGTCTGGATCGAGCCGGACAGCACCATGGTGCATGAACCGGGGGCCCCTGGAGCGCTGAGTCGGATGGCGGCGCCGAATCAGAAGACGACGCGTGGCCTTTCGGAGCTGCCAAGGATGGCGTGGCGCCTCGTGGATAAGTAGGAAATTAGGATATTTTTGATTTATTTAACTCCCTAAACTTCAACAATGCATAACTTTGTGTAGGAAAATCAGAAAAATAAAATAAAAATACCCTCTTGGTCAGTGAACAGAGGAGAATAATGTGGAAAAGAAATCATTTAATTTCATCAAGTATTTTATTTTTAATTATTTATTTACTCTCTGCACTATTTCAATTCTCCATGCATGTATACAATTCACCATGGTATGAGACCATAGGGCTTTTGAAGCCTCTGAATTTGGGAACATTCCCTGAATTTTCCAAAGTCAGAGGCCACCCCTATGAAGAGTTATTGATTTTTCAATTCTAGGTCACTATTCTGAGTATTTTAATTCTAATAATTAGCATGTTGTGAAATAAATTCTAGGAAAATTTGGTGATGTTTCTTATGACCAAGAGGACCCTAGGGAAAATGGTTTTTGAGTTAACTCACTTGTAATAACCCTAATTGGCTTAAACACCCAAAATAGAGGTTTAATTAATTAGAGCTTTAATTACCATTAGGATCAAAGGAACCCACCATAAAAAGTTTGAAGTCAATTGGACTTGGTTAGCCCTATCAAATGGGTTGATTAAGCAATTTAGCCAAACTCAAACTTCAAAAATTCATAACTTTCAAAATACTTTTCAAAAATTCATCAAATTTGTTTTGGAGCCTCTCGATATCAGGCGAATTTAAGAAAAATAAAATTGCAATTTTCCAAAAAAGTTGATTTTTTACATTATTTTAATATTTTAATAATTAAAAAATAATAAAAATCACAAAAATAATAAAATTCACCAAAATGTCACATTTTGAATTTTAATCATTTAGGAACAAACCCCATATTTTTCTTAAGTCTCTATGATGAGATATTAAATTTTAAAACCCTAAGGTAATTTTAAAATATAAAAAAATGTATTTTCTAGCATTTCCACTAAAATAATTCTAATAAATAAAAAAAAATCAGAAAATTATGAAAATTGTTTCTCTGGTTTCCTTGATATCGAGAGATTTTTGAAAAATATAAAATTCATTTTTCAACCTTTATTTTATTTTTAAATTAATTAATACTCCAAAACTCAAAATAATTATAATAAAAATAATATAATTCAAAAAATCACCAAAATTGGTCCAAGTGGTCCTCTGGTCATTAGGAATGTCCCATAATTTTCTTAAGGACAGAAACTTTCCCTTGGTCATATCCTTAAAAATCCCTATTTTCCACTAAAAATAATTACAGAAATAAATTAAATACAGAAAAATCATATTTTCTCCTCTAATGTCCTGATTGACATATGAGTGAAGTCACATAAAAATTTCAAATTCATTTAAGCTCAATTTAGTGAGTTATGAAATTAGTAAGTTTAAAGGGCAAAATAGTAATTAAAATTTTAACCTATAATTAAAAAAATTTAGGTTTAATTAAAAGTGTGGGTAAAATATTTGATACTAAGTTGATTTTGGATGTTTGAAACTTAGGTAATTAAAGGGTAGAAACCTACCAAATAATTTATAAATAATTAAAATAAACCTTAATTAAATGATTAATTAAACATGGAAGAATAATAAAAAAAATTGGAATTATTAAAATAGGGATATTATTAAGAAGAGATTTATTCTTTAATCTAAAAAATCCCTAAATTAATCACCTCAATAACATTTAATTCCTAATTAAAATGATAATCCAAATTCTAAATTTAAAATATTAAAAGACTTAACCATTAAATTAAATTAAAGATGAAAACATTTAAATTAAATCCTTCCAAAATTTTAATTAAATTAATACTTTAATAATTAAATTAAATCATCATTAAAATATAAAAAAAAGAGATATAAAATATTAAATTAAAATTAAAAATTTAAATTAAATTTAAATTAAATTAAAACATATTAAATAAAATAAAATTAAATTAAATTAAAACATATTAAATTAAATTAAATTAAATTAAAATGTATTAAACTAAATTAAATTAAATTAAATTAAATTGAAAGTAAAACTAAACCAAATTAAATTAAACTAAAATTAAATTAAATTGAATTAAATATAACATCACCAAAGACATAAATAATTCAAAATAAATCTAAAACAACTTGAACACTATTCCAAACTTAAACTCATTAATTGAAATTAAATTAAATCACAAATCACTTGAACATTAATTTGCCCTTAAAAGCTCATGTTGCCCTAAAACCAAAACCAAAACTAAATTAAAAGTCATTGCAAGATAAAATTCACAGCCACAACATTTCAAAATATAAAACAACTCAAAATTTAATCACAAACAAAACAACAAAACTACAACTACAACTAAATTAAAATGTCTTGTTGGATGATCGGGAATACCTCGGATGATGTAACTTACGTGTTGCTAACAGGATTTCCCATGGTTTATATGAAAGTGTGGAACTCATTTAGTTGAGTTTAGCAAATTCATCTGGACTAAGTCAATCCGATAAAAATAACGATGTTGGAAGGATGGAACTGTGGGATCTTAACCGGTGTTGTTATAATCAACTTTAAGATTTATTTTAATTAAAACATAAAAAACACTTGGAATTTAAGATTTCTAAAACCAAACTCTTTTCTTCTCTTTTGATTACAATCTTTTAAAAGTAAACCTCTGTAACAACAAGGAGCTTGGAGCATAGTGGGCAGCACGGCCAACTTCGTCAGCAAAACTTGTGTCTACTTGAGTAAAACATTTCTTAGAATTAAATAACCAAGTCATAGAATTTCGAGGTAGTTTGCCTAGTGCAACATAAATCCTCAACCTTTTTGTTATACATTTGCATAATCATGTTATGTAAATTAAGCCCTAACCGGTCTTAAGATTCTGAGGTAGTCGTTTAGTACGGCATAAAGCCTCACATCTTCAAGGATATTTGTATGATCATGTCACGCAAATAGAAGTCCTAATTAATTAAAATTGGCAGGATGGAAACATTGAATAATTCTCTCAAATTGAAGCCAAACAATAGGATAGTTTGTGAAGTTGCCAAGATTCTTCTTGGATCCTCCGCTTCTCCTACTTCTCTTCCTTTGGACCCTTAAAATAAACAGTTCCAAATTTGAGCTAATCCCTTTCGAAATTCCAAAATTTAATCCTTTGAAAACCTTAAACTTTGAAATTCTTGAGAGCAAAATCACTGATCATTATCGAGAGTTTTCTTAAATGATTCCCGTCATTTTAGATGTAATTAACTATAGGGGCTTGCTCTTATAGGGAACTTTAAGAACCCACGTGATATAAACTCTGTTTAATTTCTTTATATTAAACAGGGGAACTTGTCGGCTTATAAAATTGGTCCGCAGACCAAACAGATGTCACAAATCCTCTAGTTTATTTAACCGAGACCCATCATCAAGCAGTGTGTTTATCCTTCGGGATAGATATACGGTTTGTGGTGCGGTACTCGTTTATATAAACTATTTGGGATGTGGATCGGTTTGATTTCATTTCTTAAAATTTTGAAACTTAAAATGACTTTCAAAATCAAATGCTACTTTCTAAATTATATATATATATTTAAATTAAATTTAAAATCTAAAATTCGCTGACAATTTATGTTAGGCGACCCCCTTTTTAAAATAATACACATAACCTAAAAATATGCCGATAGGGTTGGTCATTAGATGAATGAATGACCACTTTCACCAAAGTTGACATTTAGGTCATTGTGTCATAAATTGACCATTTTGACCCAATTTGACTTTTTGGTCAAAAGTTGACCTTTTGGGTCAATGAGGTGGTCATTAGGTCAAAAGTTGACCTATTCGGTCCGTGGGTTGGTAATGGGTCAAGGATTTACTATTTTGACCAAAGTTATCTTTTTGTTCAAAGGTTGATGTGTTGGGTCAATGGGTTTGTCATTGGGTCAAGGATTGATAATTATGACCAAAGTTGACGTTTTGGTCAGAGGTTTACTTATTGGGTCAACAATTGGTCATTTGGTCCAAAATTGTCTATTTTGACCTAAAAAGTTGACTTTTTGGACAAAATTTGACCAATTTAGTCAATGGGTTGATCATTGGGTCAAAAATTGACAATTTTAACCAAAATTGACTTTTTGGTCAAAAGTTGACCTATTTGGTCAATGGGTAGTCATTAGGTCAAAAATTGATTATTTTGACCAAAATTGACTTTTTGGTCAAAATTTGACTTATTGGGCAATGGGTTTGTCATTGGGTCAATCGTTAACCATTTTGTCCAAAGTTGACTTTTTGGTCAGATATTGACTTATTGGGTCAATAATTGGTCATTAATTAAAAAAAATTGACTATTTTGGTCCTTAGGTCAAAAATTAATTATTTTGACCAAAATTAAATTTTTTCTCAGAAGTTGAGCCGTTGGGTCAACAGGGTAGTCATTATGTTAGAAGTTGAGCATTTTGACTAAAATTAACTTTTTGGGTCAAAAGTTGACTTATTTTGGTCAAAAGTTAACTTATTGTTCAAAAGTTGACTTATCATTTGACCAAAGTTGACTTTTTGGTCAAAAATTGACTTATTGTGTCAATTGGTGGTCATTCAGTCAAAAATTGACTATTTTGACCAAAATTGACTATTTGGTCAAAAGTTGACCTATTTGGTCAATGGGTTTTCATTGGGTTAAGGATTGAATATTTTGACCAATGTTGACTTTTTGGTCAGAGATTAACTTATTGAGTGAATAATTGGTCATTAGATCAAAAATTAACAATTTTAACCAAAAATTATTTTTTGGTAAAAAACAGATCTATTGGGTCAATGGGTTGGTCTTTGGGTCAATGGGGTGGTCATTGGGTCAGAAATTGGCCATTTTGACCAAACATTACTTTTTGGTCAAATGTTGACCTATTTTGACCAAAATTGAATTTGTGGTCAAAAGTTAACCGTTTGGGTCAACGGGGTGGTCATTGGGTCAGATATTGACCATTTTGACCAAAGTTGACTTTTGGTCAAAAGTTGACCTATTTGGTCAATGAGTTGGTAATTGGGTCAAGAATTGATCATTTTGATCAAAGATGACTTTTTGGTCAAAAGTAGACCTATTGGGTCAATGGGTTGGTCATTGGGTTAAAAATTGAACATTTTAACCAAATTTAACTTTTTGGTCAAAAGTTGACCTATTTGGTCAATGAGTTGGTAATTGGGTCAAGAATTAACCATTTTGACCGAAGATGACTTTTTGGTCAAAAAGTTGATCTATTGAGTCTGTGGGTTGGTCATTGTATCAAAAATTGACCATTTTGGCCAAAGTTGACTTTTCGTTCAAAAGTTGATCTGTTGGGTCAAAGGGTGGTCATTAGGTCAACAAATTACTATTTTGTCCAAAATTGACTTTTTGGTTAAAAGTTGACCTTTTTGGTTAATGAGTTTGTCATTGGGTCAAGGATTGACCATTTTGACCAAAGTTGACTTTTTTGTCAAAGATTGACTATTGGGTCAATAATTGGTCATTAATTTAAAAATAGACTATTTTGACCAAAATTGACTTTTTGGTCAAAAGTTGACCTATTGTGCCAATAGTTTGGTCATTAGGTCAGGGATTGATCAATTATATTTAATAGTTAAGTAAATTATAAATACATATAACCTGAAATTTTTCAACAAATCAACAACATTGACAACAAAACCAAAACTTTTAGGTTAGACATATAACCTGAAATTTTTCAACAAATCAACAACATTGACAACAAAACTAACACTTTTTGGTTAGACATATAACCTGAAATTTTTCAACAAATCGACAACATTAACAACAAAACCAGACCCTTTAGGTTAGACATAATACCTAAAGTATTCAATAACATGATATAACGACATTCGGGAGTGATAGTGGGTACATCCCTCCTTAAAATAAATTCTTAGAAAACAAATGATTAACATTAATCGGAAGTTTTCATAAACAATTGAAAATTATTTAAGATGTAATTAACTATAGAGGCTTACCTCTATAGGAGATCTAAAAGAACCCGAAATAGAAATCTCTGGTTTACCATGATTTTCTTAATATGAAAATTCTAGAATATGTTATTCTAGAATATCCTCATATAAGAATTATCATAAACATCCTTTTCTACTATTAGTCCTAAAAATTCTCTAAATGCTTCATAAGATTTATATGAATAAAACTAGGCTAATATTAGATGGCGACTCCTTGACATTGACATGATACAGAAATGGATGGTGATGACATGACCCCATCCAACAACGAAACACCAATCGTTATCATTTTTCATCGCCACCAAAGAGAGTGGCGACTCCGCTGGGGAGAATCTTTCTTCTCATCTTTTGTTATCATTTGTTTTCATTTCAAAATTTTGAAAATAAAAAGTTCCCAGTTTATAAATAAGTCAATAATATTCGCTTTTCTTGAAATTACAGAAAATCGCAATGGATTCTTCGAATTCGATCTTTTCTTATTTTCAAAACTTTGACATACCAATAGAGGAAAATCCTCCTTTTTATCACAATGATTATGGATTATTTAGTGAAATGGAATTCATATTAGATAATCCTTATCAAACTGATACTCAATCTTTTCAATAATTTGACTTGCAACCTTATGAAGACTTTCTGAATTTTACAGACAATTTACCTGAATATACACCTGAAGAATCTTACATCCTTGAAGAAATGAAAAGACAGAGTGATAAGAAAGGAAAACAAATTTACGAGGAAGATGATGTTCCACCATCATCTATGTATGAAATCGGATCTTCTTCGAGGAACTTTCATAGAACTCCTTCATTTAAAAGAAAGAAAAGGTGGAACGAAAATGATAATTTTGAAACACCTGAATTTCAACAGAATATTTTTGGAAATCCTTGCTTTTTAAAAGAAAATCAATATATTCCAATTCCTGTTGAATACACTTACAATTCCTTTCAACCTAAAAGATCTCCTCCATTTCTTGCTGTACATTTAGTGTTTAAGAGATTAGCATGAAAAGAAAAATGTTCATTATCTAAGTTATTAAACAAAATGGGTTGTGCAGTCTCCAACACCATGAAAAGGAGAATTTTAGCAATGGAAAAATCTGATTATCAAGAAACTGATTATCAATTCCCAGCTGATAAACATTGTGTTCGAGTGTAAGTAAAATTTCGATTGGGCCCTAGAATAAAAGTTGTAGTGGTCACCAATGACAAAACTCGATATGACAAATTAATGTCATAAGCAGAAGATAAAAGTGCTAAAATGACGGACTTGGTCCAGATTCTACAAAAAGCAAATTGTCCTTATACTGGATATGATACACCACCTGAGAATTCTCGCCCTATACTTGAAAATAATTTATGGAAGCGAAAATCATCTGAAAGGAATTCTAATACCACCAACACTCCTGCAAATAGTTCACAAGAAGAGATTTGCAGAAAAAATTCTACAAAATCATTTCAAGAAAGATTAAAGAAATTAAAAGAAGATATTAAACAACTTTCAGGACAAGAAAGGAAAAATACTTCTAACAGTTCCAATGAGAATGTTGCCAGTGTTAACATGATAGAAACTCGATCTGCTTCCTTAGCACGAGAATCAAATGAAGAGGAATTGCTAGAGGTGATACAACAATGAGATGAATAAATAAGTCGTCTTGAACAAAGTATGGAAGAACTGGTAGCGACTTTGCAAAAACCACCAGCAGACCCTTCTCTAGCTATTGAAATCATTAGACCTGAGGCTATTCACATCCTTGAAAGCAGAGAAGAACTAATGGATGTCGAGGAAAGCACTTGAAAGAGAAAGAGTTCTCCTCATAACGAAACTCCAGAAAAGGTTATTACAAAAATAGTGGAACAGAAAATTAAAGAAACGATGGCTCAGGCAAAAGTTGTAGCATTAACTCCAAAGGGTAGGCCATACTCAGAGGAATATGATTCTGTTCAATATCCTAAAGGTTTTGTTCCCCCTGTCTTTAAAATGTTCGATGGAATGGGAAATCCCTGACAACATCTGGCACATTTTAGAGCAAGCTGCTGTAATGCTAGAGGAAATGATGCTCTCTTATTTCGACAATTTGTTAACAGTCTCACGGGAGTTGCCTTCGATTAGTATGCAGAACATCCCAATGGATCTGTCAAAACCTTTATAGAGCTTGAAAGCCTTTTTATTCAACGCTTTGCAAGAGCACAACATCATACCACTGTTGGTGATTTGGTGGTAGAGAAACAAAAACCAGGAGAAACCTTGGTAGATTTTATTTTACGCTTGAGAAATCTCAGCATGAAATGTGAGCCACAGTTACAAGAACAACATGCTGTTGGAATACTGCTCAAAAATATCCATGGTCCCATAGCATTTATGCTTAAAGGATTTACGATAAAAACTTTTGAAAAATTACTCGAAGAAAGCTGCCAATCTTCAAGAAGAGGTTAAGCAGATGAGTGTAATGGAGAAAACTGAAAAGACAAAAACTATCAAAACTTTTGAAAAGAAACCTAGGAATATTGCAGAAAAAGGAAAACAGGTGATGCAAATCCAACCGGAGCAAAAGAAGCAACGACAAAATCCTTCGACATCACAGACATCACCTCAATTACAACTTCAACAACCAACCCCAGTATCAACTGAAAAGAAAACAATGGCTCAAAGAATGAAGAAAGTATATTCATTTAAAACAGAAGCCGTTAGTAAAATATTTCGTAGCTTGCTTAAAATACCTGAATTTAAGCTACCAGAAGCTAAGAGACCAGCAGAAATTGACATGAAGGACAATCCTAATTATTGCGCTTATCATAGGATGCTCGGACATAAAATTGAAGACTGTTTTGTCTTCAAAGACTGGTTAGAGCGTAATTTCAAAGATGGAAATATAGTCATCCCGAAAGAATACTTGAAATAACCTAAAAATGGATCATTCAATATGATTTCGATAGAGGAACTTAATCCTAAAAACAAGGATAGCATTTCTGAAGAGATCTTTGCTAAATACCAAGTTACAAAATCTCCCAAGAAAGAAAAGAAAAAGAAAATCAAGAAAATGGAAAAGATTGGAGGTCTTCCGTACATAGGGGCTGCAACTCCTTTTGTACCTTCTAGTTCATTTCACTCTTGTACTAGGATAGTTATGTCGGCCGAAGGACGAAAAATCCTCTTGCCGATAACTTTGTATGACTTTCTTTTTACCATGAATAATAACAATCCTAGTTTTGCGTACATTTTGTCTATTTTGGATGATGCTTCTGAGAAGAACCATTTGAATTCTAACCCTATAGACAATACTCAAATCGTATATGATCAATCTAAAGACAACCAAACTAATGAAAAGGAAAATAAGAAATCTGACAACGACAAAAATGAAAATGACATTGCTACGCTTCAATTACAAGGAATTCCGATCTCTATAAAATTGGAATCTTCGGATTCAGAAACAAATGAATCAGATAATCAACCTGAAGAAATAGTTGAAATTAACTTGAGAAGTGGAAAAATCTTACCTCCTAAGATGATTCCACAAGAAAAAGAATAACAAATAATTACACCAGATAAGATAATTCCTCCAATATATCCCCGAACTTCTGAAAGAAATAAGGATGATCTTCACAACAAGGTGGATTATAATGTACTAGCCCATTTGAGAAAATTACCTGCAAAATTAAGCATCTATGACGCTCTCATACTTTCCATAGAAATGAGAGAATCATTAATCAAGGCCCTTCCGAACCCTGACATTTGTTTAACTCAACTTGCTAGTAATACCCAAAATGAAGCTTACTCATTAGAGGAATCAACAAAGAATACCTTCTCTGACAATGACTTGTTGCTCGGAACAACTGAACATAATAGTCCACTATATATTACAATAAACATCAACGACACGATACTTTCGAGAGTTCTTATTGACCTAGGTGCTTCAATCAACATTATGAATCTGAGAACTCTTGCATACTTAGACATTGATGGCTCTCAACTATCAAGAGATACAATGATGTTAAGAGGATTCAATCAACAAGGATAACGGGCCCTTGGATCAATAACATTGCTCTTAAAAATAGCCGACTTGGCAACAACAGCAAAATTTCATATTATTGATTCAGACACCTCTTTTAATGCCTTAATTGGCAGACCATGTCTCTATGAATATAAAATGGTACCCTCTTTATTACATCAATGTATCAAATATTTATGAAAAGGATAAGAATTTTGTATTATAGGAGATCTGCAACCGTTTTCAATCCATGAAATCGGTATACATGAAGATGCAGCATACTATGCTCCTATAAATAAAACAATATCTTCCAAAGAGACAACGGTAAATATGGAAGAAAAGAACAAAGAAAAGAAAATAAATGAAAAGGATTTTCTTCAATAAAGACAAAAGAGACTAATTTTCGACAGACTCGCACTCGAGGTCGAGGCCGAGAATGAGGACGAAGGAGAGATGATCCAATTGTCACAATGAAGAAACCACTGAAGTTCAAAATCCACCTGTATTCTGAAGAAGAAACGACATGTGTGGTTGCAAAGGAACCCCAATTCAAAATATCTTTAGAAGAGGAAGATAAAGAGAAACAATTTAAATCTATGTATGACAAAATCAATCATTATATACATTCTATGACTCTAACTCCAATCTCCACTGCTAAGATTGAGAATCTGATAGTCAAAGAAGTATATAATGATGACAAAAAGCCAATTAAGTTTAGAATTGGATCTACTTCTTCTTGTATTAAAAATGATGTAAAAATAGAAGATGAAAATCTTCCACAATCAATGAAAATTCCTTTTGAGTTGTATTCTCCTTGGGCATGAAAATTCATTCAAAATAGTTTAATGCTCAAACAATGGTCTTTAAAATAACCGCATTTAATTGAACAAATGTGGAATGATAATAAATGAAATTCTAACTCTAAAAAAGGTGTTGGATTTGGAATTTTGGGACCATTAGATGATACAGAATTTTGTTTGACTGTCACAGAAGAATGTGATTCTGAAACATTGCCCGATCTTCCAATTGAAAATGCTCCCCCGGAGTTGGAAGAAGAAATTAAATCGACAATTGATGAACTAAAAGAAATAAATTTAGGAACTAATGAAAATCCAAAACCGACTTTTATTAGTTCATTCCTTAATGATGAGGAAATAAAAGACATAACTCAATTGTTGATGGAATATAAAGATTGTTTTGCTTGGACTTATGACGAAATGCCTGGTTTATCTCCAGAAGTTGCAGTCCATAAACTTGAGATAGAGCAAATCATAAACCCAGTTAAACAAGCCCCAAGAAGGATGCGTGTTGAAATAGAGCAACAAGTCATTGCGGAAGTCAAAAAATTGATAGAGGCTGACTTCATATAAGAAGAAAATTATCCAACATGGATAGCCAATGTGGTGCCAATTAAAAAGAAAAATGGACAAATAAGAGTCTGCATAGACTACAGAGACTTGAAGAAAGCATGTCCAAAAGATGATATTCCTTTACCAATTCCTGAATTAATGGTTGATATTGCATCAAAATATGCAATATTTTCTTTCATGGATAGATCATCATGATATAACCAAATAAAAATGTTTTCGGAAGACGAAGTAAATACAACTTTCCGAACACCCATGGGCATATATTGTTATAAGGTTATGCCATTTGGACTAAAAAATGCCGGTGCAACCTATCAAAGAGCCATGACACGAATTTTTGATGAACTAATACATAATCAAGTTGAATGTTATGTCGACGATCTGGTTGTCAATAGTAAACAAAAAGATGATCATATATACGATTTGAGAATTGTCTTTGAACGACTACGACGATATAATCTTAAAATGAACCCTTTAAAGTGCGCCTTTGGTGTCACTTCAGGAAAATTTTTAGGATTTGTAGTTCAACATCGTGGGATAGAAAGTGATCCTCTTAAAATTGAAGCTATCCTAAATATGCCTCCTCCTATGAATCTAACTCAATTGAGATCCTTTCAAGGAAAATTAGCATATATACGATGTTTCATTTCGAATCTATCGGGTAGATGTCAACCCCTTACTGCCCTTACTAGAATGGATGCCAAATTCGTGTGGGATGAAAAATGTCAGCATGCCTTTGAAGACATTAAACAATATTTGACAACCCCTCCTGTCTTAGCAGCCCCTGTATTAGGAAGACCTTTAATTCTTTATATCACGGCATTAGACAATTCACTTGGAGCTTTACTAGCACAAGTAAATGATGAAGGAAATGAAAATGTGTTATACTACTTGAGTCGTTGTTTAGTTCCAACGGAAATAAAATATCCGACAATTGAAAAGCATTGCTTAGCCATGATCTTCGTAGTTCAAAAGCTAAGACATTATATGCTTTCTCATAAAGTAACTCTTATTTCAAGAGTTAACCAGTTACAATATTTAATAACACGACCGACACTTTCTGGGAGATTAGCAAGATGGGCAATGATCTTGCTACAATTCGACATAACATTTGTATCGTTACGTGCTATTAAAGGACAAATCCTAGCAGATTTCTTAGCAAAGACACCCAATTCCAACGGGATCACCCCTTAATGACGATCTACCCGATGAACAAATATCGAAGTAAAAAATTCTAACATGCAACGATGGGAACTCTACTTTGATGAGCATCATCCGCATGGAAAGACAAAGATAAATATACAATCATACCGAGCAAAGCTCCGAGTAGGATTAATTTTCATTACTCCGTACTAAAATGATGATGCCCTTTTCCTATCATTCGACGTAACCGTGCACGAATAATGAAGCCGAATATGAAGCGCTCATAACAGGTCTAGAATTGACAATATTAATGGAAATTAAGAATATTGATATCTACGGAGATTCCCAATTAATTATCAATCAAATTGCTGGCAAATACAAAATTTTGAAACCATGAATTGAACAATATTCACGTTACACTTTGAAATTACTTCAACAAATTCCTGATTTAACATTTTTCTTAATCCTGAGATGAGATAACTCTCTAGCGGATGCTATGGCAAAACTTGCAAAGGAATTTGCGTGTCCAGAAGAAGATGACATACCGATTTCTATAAAAGGACGACAAGTTCTTTCTCAAATTGATATGGATAATTTGCATAAAATCGGTGAAAATATGACTGACAATAAATGACGAGAAGGATGATTGGCGACAACAAATCATCCAATATTTACAAACTGGAAAATTACCTGAAAACACTTCTATTGCCAACCAAATTAAACAAAGAGCATTATCATATGCTGTAATAAATGACATCCTTTATAAACGATCTTTTGATCAAATCTGGTTAAGATGTTTAAACCAAATTGAAGCTCGAGAGATTGTTAAGGAAGTTCATTCAGGTTTATGTGGTGCACATCAATCTGGGCCCAAAATGAAAATGAAAATAAAAAGAATGGGTTATTATTGGCCAACAATGATGACCGACTATCTTGACATTGTAAAGAAATGTCATCAATGTCAAATACATGGAGTAATTTTACATCAACCTCCAAATGTCCTACACCCAACTATTGCATCATGGCCATTTGAATGTTAGGGTACTAACATAGTGGGCCCTATAGATCCTCCATCCTCCGAGGGCCATAAATTTATTCTAGCAGCTACTGACTATTTTTCTAAATGGGCAGAAGCAATACCCCTTCGAGAAGTCAAGTCAGAATAAGTTCTCCACTTCTTTAAAACACATATTGTTTATAGATTTGGGATTCCTCGAAGAGTCATATCAGATAATGGGTTGGCCTTCAAAAACACAAAAATGAATCACTTTTTCCAGAGACATGGGATTGACTGGAGATATTCCACAATCTATTACCCTAAAGCCAATGGATTAGCTGAAGCTTTCAATAAAACGTTGGTTTAAATCTTGAAAAAGACATTAAATAATAGCCCGAGACAGTGGCATGAACGACAAACAGAAGCTTTATGGGCTTATAGAACTACATACCGAACTCCAGCACGGTCTACACCATTTGCTTTAGTATATGGTTCTGAAGCCATTTTGCCTCTGGAAGTCCAAATTCCTTTTCTCATAATCGCAATAACTGCTAAAATAACTGAAGAAGAAAATGTCAAGTTACGACTTGAAGAACTTGAAAATTTAGAAGGCAAACGTCTGCAAGCCCAACAAAATCTTGAATTGTATCAAGCAAAAATGATACAAGCTCACGACAAACTAGTTCGCCCTAGAACCTTTCGAAACGGTGAATTAGTTTTAGTTCTTCAAAGACCTATACTAGCTCATCAAAAAATAGGTGGCAAATTCGAACCAATATGGGAAGGTCCATATGTAATTGAAAAGACATATTCCGGAGGATCCTACCAATTGGTGGATTGTCAAAGAGAAAGAATCCTACCTCCAATCAATGGGCATTTTCTAAAGAAATACTACGTGACATAAAAAAAAGAGGAAATGAATAAAGACTTATTTATAAACTTGGACAATAAATTCTCCTTTCAAAAATCATCTTTGATGTTTTCTGACATCTCTTTCATTTGTTAAATAAACATTTGAAAATCTAAAATGATATTCTATCTTGATATTTTCAGGAAAATGCCTGAAGACAGATTATGTTTCTCATTCCGAAATAATATGACTATTGCCTTGGACCGTCGACATATAGACGCGGGGACCAGAGTTCACTTTGATTTTGACCTGTTGCAGGTTGAATCCATTTATCATGGATCGTTACTTTATCTGGTGAATCACAGTGAAGTTAATCTGCAAACACCTTTGATAGAATTCAAACTCCGACAACCTGAAGAATATGACTTCACAATCAGCGATAGCTCAGATGAAGCAGAAGTCATGACTGCCCGGTACAAGGAGCATCAACGTCAGGAACCAAAAATCCGACGACAGGATTCACCAGATCGCAAAGACGAAATCGCAATAAACGACTAAAACGACAAAAACAATTACAAGAGAAACAAGACATGGAAGATATGTGTAATTTAAAATCGCGAACTATCAATACTCCGTTTGAGGAAATAATATCGGAAACGACAAATCTAGACCTTATAGAAAAAGAGGATGGCAAAGCAGTCGTCACTCCACCATTGGTCACACCTGCTCAATGTTTAAGAGTATCACACAAAAGAATCACTCGGAGGAAGAGATACGACGAATTCGCGCGATTGAGTGGAGAACCTTCAAACAATATAAATATGTGAATAAAAGAACAATAAATATTTTGGATGGTCTTAAACTTTTTACCAGAATATTTGATGAAACTGAACAAGCTGCTATCATCAACCACATCATAGAAGCCCGAGATCAGGGTAGGGCTGGACGCCTTCGAAGGAGGACCTATTATGAACCTAGTAAATGGATTCGCGGTAAGGGTAGGCAAACCATTCAATATGGATGCGGTTATAACTATGCAAGAGACAGAGAAGGAAATCTTCCTGGGATTCTACGACATGAACAAGTGGACCCTTTACCCATTGTGATAATCCAAATTATCAGACGACTTGTTACTTGGGGAATCATACCTGCAGATTGTGTTCCCGATAGCTGCATCATTAATATGTATGATAAAGGGGATAGTATCCCTCCTCACATCGACAGTCATGATTTTGAAAGACCATTTTGTACTCTGTCTTTAATGAATTGTTGATCTGTTATATTCGGAAGAGAGATACAAATCTTAGGACCCGGAGAGTTTGACGGGACATGCCGTGTCCTTTTAACCCGAGGATCAATTCTTCTGTTCCAAGGGAACGGTGCAGATTTTGTAAAACACTGCATACCCAGTGTTAACAAGCCACGAATCTCCATCACCTTGCGACGAATGAAACCTAACAAACGACCAGACGGATATCAACCAATACCAGAGCTCGAAGGACTAAAGCCTTTGGAACTGTTGTGATCTTATAAATGTCTGAACACCTGAAACATGTTCGACAAATGATGTTTTGGAATGTAGGACGTTTATGGACGATCTGATAATCTACAAATCTATGACATGATATGAAGAACTCTTGACATATAATATATCTATAGTTGTCGATATGTGACATATCGATAGTCGTCGACATGTAAAATATCGGTAGTTTGTTGCAGCATGCTATATGATATGTACATATGTATGTACTGTAAGCTTTTGTTTGCAATAAATATGTACTGGTGACTTTTTATGGAAATAAAATGAAGTGATGAAGAAAAATATATCCCCATTGTCTGTGATATGTCGACAGGTCCTGAAATCAATAAATGACAAAATGAATAATTTATGATAATCAAACATGAGAATTAGCTTTCGACTTATATAGGTCAAAACTCCAGTGGATATTCCCACCAAAAATATTAGTGAGTTCACCACTCTCTTCGGTTATTAGATATAAGTTCTTTCCTGATGCGGAAATTACGACTTTCCTTTAACCAAATCTTGACATCGACATTTTGAGGAAAATAGAAAATGACATCTATTTTCTCTCTTCGGTTATTGGTTATAAGTTATTTCCTGATGCGGAAATTACGACTTTCCTTTAACTAAATCTTGACATCGACATTTTGAGGAAAATAGAAAATGACATCTATTTTCTCTCTTCGGTTATTGGATATAAGTTCTTTCCTGATGCGGAAATTATGACTTTCCTTTAACCAAATCTTGACATCGATATTCTGCGGAAAATAGAAAATGACATCTATTTTCTCTCTCCGGTTATTGGATATAAGTCCTTTCCTGATAAGGAAATTATGAATTTCCTCTAGACAAATCTTGACATTGACATTTTCAGGAAAATAGAAAATGACATCTATTTTCTCTATCCGGTTATTGGATATAAGTCCTTTCCTGATACGGAAATCACGACTTTCCTCTAACCAAATATTGACATTGACATTTTCGAGAAAATAGAAAATGACATATATTTTCTCTATCCAGTTATTGGATATAAGTCCTTTCCTGATACGGAAATCACGACTTTCCTCTAACCAAATATTGACATTGACATTTTCAGGAAAATAGAAAATGACATCTATTTTCTCTATACGGTCATTGGATATAAGTCCTTTCCTGATACGGAAATCATGACTTTCCTCTAACCTAATTTTGACATTGACATTTTGGAAAATACAAAATGACATCTATTTTCTCTATCCGGTTATTGGATATAAGTCCTTTCCTGATAAGGAAATTATGTCTTTCCTCTAACCAAATATTGACATTGACGTTTTCAGGAAAATAGAAAATGACATCTATTTTCTCTATCCGGTTATTGGATATAAGTCCTTTCCTGATACGGAAATCACGACTTTCCTCTAACCAAATATTGACATTGACATTTTCAGGAAAATAGAAAATGACATCTATTTTCTCTATCCGGTTATTGGATATAAGTCCTTTCCTGATACGGAAATCACGGCTTTCCTCTAACCAAATATTGACATTGACATTTTCAGGAAAATAGAAAATGACATCTAATTTCTCTATCCGGTTATTGGATATAAGTCCTTTCCTGATACGGAAATCACGGCTTTCCTCTAACCAAATATTGACATTGACATTTTCAATAAAATAGAAAATGACATCTATTTTCTCTATCCGGTTATTGGATATAAGTCCTTTCATGATACGAAAATTACGGCTTTCCTCTAACCAAATATTGACATTGACATTTTCAGGAAAATAGAAAATGACATCTATTTTCTCTATCCGGTTATTGGATATAAGTCCTTTCCTGATACGGAAATCACGGCTTTCCTCTAACCAAATATTGACATTGACATTTTCAGGAAAATAGAAAATGACATCTATTTTCTCTATCTGGTTATTGGATATAAGTCCTTTCCTGATACGGAAATCACGACTTTCCTCTAACCAAATTTTGACATTGACATTTTCAGGAAAATAGAAAATGACATCTATTTTCTCTATCCGGTTATTGGATATAAGTTCTTTCCTGATAAGGAAATTATAGCTTTCCTCTAACCAAATATTGACATTGACATTTTCAGGAAAATAGAAAATGACATATTTTCTCTTCGGTTATTGGATATAAGTCCCTTCCTGACACGGAAGTCGTGACTTTCCTCTAACCAAATATCAACATTGACATTTTGAAAAATGAAATATGACATCCATTTTCCCTCCCAGTGAATCTCTTTTTAAATACAAGAAGAAAATCTCTTATTAAAACCAACAAACAAGACATCTGACATCCTCTATGAGTGATATGACATTCACTCCTCTCCTAATCATTATGCGACATCTCTTAAACCACTTCGGTCAACGCCAATATGTGCAGAATACTTATATAGTATTCTCCACATATTGGGGGCCCTTTTGTTGACCTCATTTTAAAATGAGTCAATAACCTTATGACCTAAAAAGTCAACTTTGGTTAAATTAGTCAAACCAGACCTAATGACCTACCCTGTTGACCCCATAGGTCAATCTTTTGACCCTAAAAGTCAACATTGGTCAAAATGGTCAAACCAGACCAAATGACCAACCCTGTTGACCCCATAGGTCACCCTTTTGACCTAAAAAGTCAACTTTGGTCAAAATGGTCAAACCAGACCCGATGACCAACCCAGTTGACCCCATAGGTCACCCTTTTGACCTAAAAAGTAAACTTTGGTCAAAATGGTCAAACGAGACCCAGTGACCAACCCTGTTGACCCAATAGGTCACCCTTTTGACCTAAAAAGTCAACATTGGTCAAAATGGTCAAACCAGACCCAGTGACCAACCCTGTTGACCCAATAGGTCACCCATTTGATCTAAAAAGTCAACTTTGGTCAAATTGGTCAAACCAGACCCGATGACTGACCTCGTTGACCTAATAGGTCACCCTTTTGATCTAAAAAGTCAACATTGGTCAAAATGGTCAACCAGACCCAGTAACCAACTCTGTTGACCCAATAGGTCACCCTTTAGACCTAAAAAGTCAACTTTGGTTAAATTGGTCAAACCAGACCTAATGATTTACCCTGTTGACCCCATAGGTCAATCTTTTGACCTAAAAAGTCGGCATTGGTCAAAATGATCGAAACCGGACTCGATGAACCCTGTTGACCCAATAGGTCGCCTTTCGACCTAAAAAGTCAACATTGGTCAAAATGGTCAAACCGGACTCGGTGACCAACCCTGTTGACCCAATAGGTCACCCTTTCGACCTAAAAAGTCAACATTGGTCAAAATGGTCAAACTAGACCCGATGACCAACCCTGTTGACCTAATAGGTCACCCTTTTGACCTAAAAAGTCAACTTTGGTCAAATTGGTCAAACTGGACCCAGTGACCAACCTCGTTGACCCGATAGGTCACCCTTTGACCTAAAAAGTCAACATTGGTCAAAATGGTCGAACCGGACTCAGTGACCAACTCTGTGACCTAATAGTCACCCTTTCGACCTAAAAAGTCAACATTGGTCAAAATGGTCAAACCAGACCCAATGACCAACCCTGTTGACCCAATAGGTCACCCCTTTGACCTAAAAAGTCAACATTGGTCAAAATGGCCAAACTATACTCAGTGACCAACCCTATTGACCCAATAGGTCACCCTTTTGACCTAAAAAGTCAACATTGGTCAAAATGGTCAAACCAGACCCAGTGACCAACCCTGTTGGCCCAATAGGTCACCCTTTTGACCTAAAAAGTCAACATTGGTCAAAATGGTCAAACCAGACCCAATGACCAACCCTGTTGACCCCATAGGTCACCCCTTTGACCTAAAAGTCAACATTGGTCAAAATGCTCAAACCAGACCCAGTGACCAACCCTGTTGACCCAATAGGTCACTCTTTTGACCTAAAAAGTCAACATGGTCAAAATGGTCAAACCAGACCCAGTGACCAACCATGTCGACCCAATAGGTCACCCTTTTAAACTAAAAAGTCAACATTTGTCAAAATGGTCAAACCAGACCCAATGACCAACCCTGTTGACCCCATAGGTCACCCTTTTGACCTAAAAAGTCAACTTTCGTCAAATTGGTTAAACCAGACCTAATGACCAACCCTGTTGACCGCATAGGTCAACCTTTTGACCTAAAAATCAACATTGGTCAAAATGGTCAAACCAGACCCAATGACCAACCCTGTTGACCCCATAGGTCACCCTTTTAACCTAAAAAGTCAACTTTAGTCAAATTGGTCAAACCAGACCTAATGACCTACCCTGTTGACCCCATAGGTCAACCTTGTGACCTAAAAAGTCAACTTTGGTCAAATTGGTCAAACCAGACCTAATGACCAATGCTGTTGACCCATAAGTCAACCCATTCACCCAATGACACATTTAAAGTCCCACAATGACAAAATCACAAGTACTGGACATTTTAAAATTAAATTGATCAATTTGGGCGACTTGGGTCAACCTGAGTCAAAATTGGTCAACACCTATCTATTTTGATTAAAATAGATAAACATGAAATAAAAACAACAAAATTAATCAAATAATTAATTTTAAAATTATTTTGATTAATTAATATGATTAATGATTTAATTTTGAATATTTTAATTAAATGACATAATTAATTAAAATGAAAATTAAATTAAATCATAAAATGACAAAAATGATAAAATTAATCAATTAATTAAATTGAAATTATTTTCAATTAATAAATTGATTAATAAAATATTTTCCAACAATTTTAATTAATAAAATAATTAATTAAAATGGGAAATTAAAAAGAAATGAAATGACATATAACCTTCTCATAATTAATTAGGCTAAATTCATCTTAAGGCTTAATTAACACATAATTAAGCCCACTTAGCCATGGGTTAATACCCATCATGATGCATGGGGTGAGGTGTCCCTCTCTCCTTCACCCTAAGCCTCATTTAGCCATGAGGTGGTCGGCCAACATGAGGCCTCACCTCCCACCTCCCAAGCCACCCAATGGAAGGAAAACCATGCATGAAACCCCCCCCTTACCATGGTTAGAAACAATGATGAGGGATGAGCTTGTGTGTCACCATTTGCCAAGCTTAAGAGATGAGGTGTAAGCTCCCTAAGAAGAGTAGAGGCGGCTCACCATGCACCTCTTACATGAGCCAATGGGTGAGAGACAAAACAATGGAGATCATCATGGAAAACTTAGGGAGAAGCATCAATGCCTATCTTCAGCCAATTCCTTCACCCAATGGGCTGATAGAGGAGGTAACTACTCCCCTAGAACATCCTAAGTTAAGCCATAACCTCCCCTTGCTATAAATAAGACCCCATGGCCGAACCTAGCAAGAAGAAGAAAAAAATTAGGGAGAACTATAAGCTGCCCAAATCCACCTGCTCCCAACATAAAAAGTCTTCCTAAGAGACCCAACAATCTTTTAGGATCAAATCCAAGCCATAGTTTGAGTCTATTTGAGCCAATTTGACCAAATTTCAAAAACAGCCCCAATTTAGGCACTTCTTCAAAACTCCTCCCCAAGCCCGACTTCTGGATCAAATTGCTACAGTAATAACCTTGCATTGGAGTCCTAGAAGGCAACCATAAGGTCTGATCTAGCTTGATTTTCTTGTGGCAAAGGTATGGAATTTTTCTTTACAAAATAAATCATTTTTTCGACATATCATGTGTTATACTAGTCCAGAAGTGTATCATCATCGTATGGATGGATACTTCTCATCCAGATGATCATTTAAAAAAAGAATCACTCAATTTCATCAAGAAATGAGTAAGATATTGATGTTTGAAGTTTAATGGTTCGAGAATTTTCGAATTTTTGGCCGAATTTTCTCCGCCGTCTGATCTCGCGCTTTAAGAATGGACAGCGCTGATCTCTCCCCCGAGGTGTCCACTGTTCGGCCTCCCACAACGGATCCTCCCATTCATTCGACGCGTACGAGGACACGCGTCGAACGACGGTGAGTTTGGCGGCGGGAAATTATAAAAATATCCAGGAAACCTTAAAAACTTCAAAAATCAATATCTTTTTATTCAGAGGTCATAAAAATAAAATAAAAATACCTCTGGAAAGATCTTGAAGAGGAGAAAATTATGAGACCAAAATCATAATTTTCTTCTCAGTATTTAATTTTTAATTAATTAAATACTCTCTGGAGTATTTTAATTATTAAAAATTATTTATAAATCAAAAAATTATGAAACTTTGAGGCGTTTATCTTTATGTCCTTAGGAACCTTCCATAATTTTTTCAAGGACAGAAAACATGTCTAGGACACTTTTCTTTAATTTTCAAGTTTCTTTATAATTATTTCAAATAATAATTATAAAAATTGAAAATTAAGGAAAATAAAAATGCAAATGGCTAGAAATGATAGGGCAACGAGACAATAACCCTAAGAAAATTATTTCTAAGTCATAGAAATCATTTTGAATGGCATTTTGAAATTTAGGGTTAAAATCCTTTATTAATTAAATAATTTTAATCCTAAAAATACCCCTTTATAAATTTAACCTATTTTCATCAACAATTAAAGTTTTAAAATGGTTCTAGTCTATGATAGACTAATGAGAAACTTCACCTAAGTTTAAAATGACCAAATTGGACTTAACTAAATTTAAAATAATAATTAAACCTATTAAACCTTACTTAAATTAGGTTTAATATAAAAATTAAATCTTAATTATGTTTAAAGACATATTAAACTTAATTAATCAAAATTAAACCTTTTAATTAAGTTTAAAGACATAATAAACTTAATTAACTCATTAAACCTTACTTAAATCAGAGTTTAATATAAAAATTAAATCTTAATTAAGTTTAAAGATATATTAAACTTAATTAATCAAAATTAAACTTTTTTTAATTAAGTTTAAAGACAAATTAAACTTAATTAACCCATTAAACCTTACCTAAATTAGGTTTAATAAAAAAATTAAACTTTTAATTAAGTTTAAAGACATAATAAACTTAATTAACCCATTAAACCTTACTTAAATTAGGTTTAATATAAAAATCAAAATCTTAATTAATTAGCTTTAATATAAAAATTAAATCTTAATTAAGTTTAAAGACACATTAAACTTAATTAATCAAAATCAAACCTTTTAATTAAGTTTAAAGACCTAATAAACTTAATTAACTCATTAAACCTTACTTAAATTAGGTTTAATATGAAAATTAAATCTTAATTAAGTTTAAGGACACATTAAACTTAATTAAACAAAATCAAACCTTTAATTAAGTTTAAAGACATATTAAACTTAATTAACCTTCTTATACATTAGGTTTAATCAAACTTAAACCCTAATTAGGTCTAACCCATTAGACCTAATTAAACCATTAGACCTTAACTAACAAAGGTTTAATCAAACTTAAACCCTAATTAGGTCTAACCCATTAGACCTAATTAAACCATTAGACCTTAACTAGCTAAGGTTTAATCAAACTTAAACCCTAATTGAGTCTAACCCATTAGACCTAATTAAACCATTAGACCTTAACTAGCTAAGGCTTAATCAAACTTAAACCCTAATTAGGTCTAACCCATTAGACTTAATTAAAACATTAGACCTTAACTAACTAAGGCTTAATCAAAATTAAACCCTAATTAGGTCTAACCCATTAGACCTAATTAAACCATTAGACCTTAACTAACTAAGGTTTAATTAAACTTAAACCCTAATTAGGTCTAACCCATTAGACCTAATTAAATCATTAGACCTTAACTAACTAAGGTTTAATCAAACATAAACCCTAATTAGGTCTAACCCATTATACCTAATTAAACCATTATACCTTAACTAACTAAGGTTTAATCAAACATAAACCTTAATTAAGTCTACTACATTATACTTAATTAATTATTAAACCTTAATCAACTAAGGTCTAATTAAATCCAAATCCAACCTTTTAGTCCAAGTCCAACATAGTTTAAACCTAACCTAACTTGAGTCCAACCTAACTCAAGTTAACCTAAATCTTAGGTTCAACCCACATTGAACCTAGCTTAAACCTAACCTAACTTGAGTCCAACCTAACTTGAACTCAAGTTAACCTAAACCTTAGGTTCAACCCACATTGAACCTAACCTAAACCTAACCTAACTTGAGTCCAACCTAATTTGAACTCAAGTTAACCAAAACCTTAGGTTCAACCCACATTGATCCAAACCTAAACCTAACCTAACTTGAGTCCAACCTAACTTGAACTCAAGTTAACCTAAACCTTAGGTTCAACCCACATTGAACCTAATTTAAACCTAACCTAACTTGAGTCCAATCTAACTTGAACTCAAGTTAACCTAAACCTTAGGTTCAACCCACATTGAACCTAATTTAAACCTAACCTAACTTGAGTACAATCTAATTTGAACTCAAGTTAACCTAAACCTTAGGTTCAACCTGACATGAACCTAACCCAAAAACCTAACTTAAGTCTAACCCATATTAGACTTAAGTCAAATCATACTTAGGTTTAACACGATATAAACCTAAGTCTAATCTAAGCCTTAGGTTCAACCTAACTTGAATCTAAACTAAAACCAGGCTTAAGTTCAATCCTAAGTCTAGGTCTAACTTTAAATAGACTTAATTAAAACTTAAGTCTTATCTAAAAGGGACTTAGATGGTCTGCAAATTTAATCGAGTCTAATTTATTAGACTGGATTAACCTTTAAGTCCTATTTAAACAAGACTTAAAACTTAATTAAATCTATTCTAAACCAAACCTTTTAACTTAAGTTCGAACAGACATGAACTTAAGTTAAATAGATTCAATCTATATTGAATCTAACTTAGGTTCAACCAGACATGAACCCAAGTCAATTTAATCAATATTGAATCTAATTTCAAACCTTTTAACTAAGTTCAAACATACATGAACTCAAGTTAAACAAATTCAATCAACATTGAATCTAACTTAGGTTCAACCAAACATGAACCCAAGTAAATTAAATCAATATTTGATCTAATTTCAAACCTTTTTAACTTAGAGTTCAAACAAACATGAACTCAAGTTAATTCATAATTTAAGATCAAGATATAAATTCATCATTTTAAACCAAAATTGACATAATCAGCAAAAAAATTGACATTTCAAAATAATTCAACATAAACTGACATCCAAGACATATCTAAATATTCTGTGAAGATTCTGACAATGTTTTCTTTGCAGGGTGAAAACAAGAAATTTCGCTTAGATTTTCTTTACATTTTATAGGGTGTACTAACTCTGTTTTGCAGGACAACATTCTAGGCGAACAACAAAAACAAAACCAAAACTTTTAGGTTAGACATATAACCTGAAACTTTTGACAACAAAACCAAAACTTTTAGGTTAGACATATAACCTGAAATTTTTCAACAAATCAACAACATTGACAACAAAACCAAAACTTTTAAGTTAGACATATAACCTGAAATTTTTCAACAAATCAACAACATTGACAACAAAACAAAAACTTTTAGGTTAGACATATAACATGAAATTTTTCAACAAATCAACAACATTGACAACAAAACTAGAACCTTTAGGTTAGACATAATACCTAAAGTGTTCAATAACATGATATAACGACATTTGGGAGTGATAGTGGGTACATCCCTCCTAAAAATAAATTCATAGAAAACAAATGATTAACATTAATCAAAAGTTTTCTTAAACAATTGAAAATTGTTTAAGATGTAATTAACTATAGAGGCTTACCTCTATAGGAGATCTAAAAGAACCCAAAATAGAAATCTCTGGTTTACCATGATTTTCTTAATATGAAAATTCTAGAATATGTTATTCTGGAATATTCTCATATAAGAATTATCATAAACATCCTTTTCTACTATTAGTCCTAAAATTTCTCTAAATCCTTCATAAGATTTATATGAATAAAACTAGGCTAATATTAGATGGCGACTCCTTGACATTGACATGATACAGAAATGGATGACGATGACATGACCCCATCCAACAACGAAACACCAATCGTTATCATTTTTCATCGCCACCATTGTCCTGTTGGGTCACTGTATTTGTCATTGAGTGATTATTTTGACAAAAATTAACTTTTTGGTCAGAGATTGACTTATTTAGTCATTAATTGGTCATTAGGTCAAAAATTGACTATTTTGACCAAGATTGAATTTTTGGTCAAAAGTTAACCCATTGGGTCAACGGGGAGGTCATTGGATCAGAAATTTACCATTTTGACCAAAGTTGACTTTTTGGTCAAAAGTTGACATATTTGGCTAATGTGTTGGTAATTGGATCAAGAAGTTGACCATTTTTACCAAAGATGACTTTTTTGGTCAAAAGATGACCTATTGGGTCAATGGGTGTCATTGGGTCAAAAATTGTCCATTTTGACCAAAGTTAACTTTTTGTTCAAAAGTTGACCTATTGGGTCAATGGGTGGTCATTTGGTCAAAAATTGACTATTTTGACCAAAATTGGCTTTTTGGTCAAAAGTTGACCTATTGGGTCTATGAGTTTGTCACTGGATCAACGATTGACCATTTTGACTAAAGTTGACTATTTGGTCAGAGATTGACTTATTGGTTCAATAATTGATCCTTAATTCAAATTTTTTTTTTATTTTTACCGAAATTGACTTTTTGGTCAATTGTTGACCTATTAGGCTAATGGGTTGATCATTGGGTCAAGGATTGACCATTTTGACCAAAGTTGACTTTTTGGTCAAAAGATGACTTATTGGGTCAATGGGTTGGAAATTAGGTCAAAGATTAACCATCTTTACAAAAGTTAACTTCTTGGTCAGAGATTGGTTTACTCGGTCAAAAATTGGTCATTATGCCAAAAATTGACTATTTTAATCAAAATTGACTTTTTGGTCAAAGTTGACATATTGGGTCAATGGGTTGGTCATTGGGTTATGGATTGACAATTTTGACCAAAGTTGTCTTTTGGTCAAAATTTGACCTATTTAGGTCAATGAGGCGGTCAGTAGATCCAAAATTGACTTTTTTGTCAAAAGTTGACCTATTGGGTCGATAGGTTGATCATTGGGTCAAGGATTAACAATTTTGGCCAAAGTTGACTTTTTAGTCAAAAGTTACCAAATTGGGTCAATGGGTTGGTCATTGGATGAATGAATGACCATTTTCACCAAAGTTGACATTTAGGTCATTGTGTCAGAAATTGACCATTTTGACCCAATTTGACTTTGTGGTCAAAAGTTGACCTTTTGGGTCAATGAGGTGGTCATTAGATCAAAAGTTGACCTATTGGGTCCGTGGGTTGGTTATTGGGTCAAGGATTTACCATTTTGACCAAAGTTATCTTTTTGTTCAAAGGTTGATATGTTGGGTCAATGGGTTTGTCATTGGGTCAAGGATTGATAATTATGACCAAAGTTGACGTTTTGGTCAGAGATTTACTTATTGGGTCAACAATTGGTCATAAGGTCCAAAATAGTCTATTTTGACCTAAAAAGTTGACTTTTTGGTCAAAATTTGACCAATTTAGTCAATGGGTTGATTTTTGGGTCAAAATTTGACAATTTTAACCAAAGTTGACTTTTTGGTCAAAAGTTGATCTATTTGGTCAATGGGTGGTCATTAGGTCAAAAATTAACTATTTTAACCAAAATTGACTTTTTGGTCAAAATTTGACTTATTGGGCAATGGGTTTGTCATTGGGTCAATCATTAATAATTTTGTCCAAAGTTGACTTTTTAGTGAGAGATTGACTTATTGGGTCAATAATTGGTCATTAATTCAAAAAATTGACTATTTTGGTCATTAGGTCAAAAATTAATTATTTTGACCAAAATTAATTTTTTTGTCAAAAGTTGAGCCATTGGGTCAACGGGGAGGTCATTATGTCAGAAGTTGACCATTTTGACTAAAATTAACTTTTTTGGTCAAAAGTTGACCAATTTTGGTTAAAAGACTTATTGGTCAAAAGTTGACTTATCATTTGACCAAAGTTGACTTTTTGGTCAAAAATTGACTTATTGGGTCAATTGGTGGTCATTCAGTCAAAAATTGTCTATTTTGACCAAAATTGACTATTTGGTCAAAAGTTGACCTATTTGGTCTTTGGGTTTGTCATTGGGTTAAGGATTGAATATTTTGACCAAAGTTGATTTTTTGGTCAGAGATTAACTTATTGAGTGAATAAAAATTAATCTAATTGGTCATTAGATTAAAAATTAACAATTTTAACCAAAATTTACTTTTTGGTCAAAAACAGATCTATTGGGTCAATGGGTTGGTCTTTGGGTCAATGGGGTGGTCATTGGGTCAGAAATTGACCATTTTGACTAAAGATTACTTTTTGGTCAAAAGTTGATCAATTTTGACCAAAATTGAAGTTTTGGTCAAAAGTTAACCTATTGGGTCAACGAGGTGGTCATTAGATCGGATATTGATTATTTTTACCAAAGTTGACTATTGGTTAAAAGTTGACTTATTTGGTCAATGACTTGGTAATTGGGTCAAGAATTGACCATTTTGATCAAAGATGACTTTTTGGTCAAAAGTAGATCTATTAGGTCAATGGGTTGGTCATTAGGTTAAAAATTGATCATTTTAACCATAGTTGACTTTTTGGTCAAAAGTTGACCTATTTGGTCAATGAGTTGGTAATTGGGTTAAGAATTAACCATTTTGACCGAAGATGACTTTTTGGTAAAAAAGTTGATCTATTGAGTCTGTGGGTTTGTCATTGTATCAAAAATTGACCATTTTGACCAAAGTTGACTTTTTGTTCAAAAGTTGATATGTTGGGTCAAAGTGTGGTTATTAGGTCAAAAAAATGACTATTTTGA
>CM040431.1:87963516-87968516 GCA_022702705.1 Papilionanthe hookeriana x Papilionanthe teres
AGATTTTGATTCTACTCAAGAAGCTCCAATTATTCCAGTCTAGTTTAAACTGCCCAACTTAAAATTACAATTCTTCAATCACCAAGTCATTTATGCCATTGGAACTGCTCTTGGCCGACCTTTAAAGTTGGATATGTCCACTTTCAATTTGTCCAGACCATCAATGGCCAAAATTCTCGTAGAAAGAGATATTACCCTTCCTGATGTGGAGGAAATCTAGCTTGGATCTCCTCATAATGGCTATTGGCAGCCCATTGTGATAGAGAAAAGACCCTCATATTGCAATCATTGTAAAATGTTTGGTCATAACATGGAGGGCTGTTACAGAATTCATCCCAATCTTAAACCTATTATGAACAATTCCATGACAGTTGCTGCTCATAAAGTTTCTGTTGTATCTAATGGCATGCCTATCCCTCAACCTTCTCTGGATCTTTCTAATCAGCCTAATTTGGTTATGGAAATCCCAAAGGTTACTGCTGATATCAAGGAGTCTGGGTTAAGTCCTGATTTGAATACTACTGCAGTACAAATATTGCATTCTGCTCCTGACATTCAGAATTTAGAAGTTCCTGTTATCAATGAGGAAGTTATCATTCCTGATAATCCTCCTACCTTAGTTTCTTTGTTTCCTGAAGTCACTGAAATTCCTGGTAAATCACTATCTGTTCTTGAAGATATTGTTATAGCTTCTGTTGCTGAAGATAATACTCCTGTTGAAAGATCTATGCGCAACTTACAATCATCTACTTATCAATCTAAAGAAGTATTGCCTCCAGTGATCATTTATCCAGTTTTTCAGTCTAATCCCCCCGAAAATTTGGCTTTTCATTCTGATCATGTGGATGTTATTAATAAGGAGCTTAAAGATGACTGGGTGGTTCAGAAATCTAAAAAGAAGAAAGAATTGAAAAATCTGTCTGAAGCTAATATTATTCCATCTAGCACTTCAGTTTCTTCCTTCTCTAGACTTACTAGAGGTGGAAGATCCTTTAATCATGATTAACCTATTATGCTGGAATATTAGGGAGTAGCCAATCTTGGCTCCCTTAATAGAGTCTTAAGTCTTAACAGGATTCATAAATTCTGGGTTATAGTTCTTCTTGAACCTTTAGTAAGGACAGATTTTGATAGATTCACTAAGAAGTTCACTAGTTTTAACTTTTTTGTTAACTCATCCAATAAGATATGGTTGTTCTGTAGAAAGGAGCTTCAAATCAATATTATTCAAAATCATCCTCAGTTTTTACATTTCCATTTTGAATTTGAGCATTTTAATGGATTTGCTACATTTGTTTATGCTTCTTCTTCTTTGCTTCGCATAAATGAGTTATGGTCTAATCTAATTAATAATAGTCATTCTATGTCTGAAGGCTGGATTGTTGGGGGAGATTTTAATTGCATTCTTCATCCTAGTGAAAAGAAAGGTGGCAGGAATCCTAATATACATGGTATGCTAACCTTTTCTAATCATATTAAAGCTTCTAAGTTTTTTGATCTTGGGTATGAAGGTTACCCCTATACTTGGAGAAGAGGTTCTATCTATGAAAGACTGGATAGGGTCTTTTCTAATTAAACCTGGATTGACAGATTTAATCTTTCTAAAGTCCATCACCTGGCTAGATTGGGTTCTGATCACTCACCTCTTCTTATAAAATTCTCTCATACTTCTGCAGTTAGTCCAGGTAGCCTCAGATTTTTAAATGTCTGGATTTCTCATCCACTTTGTAATCGAGTGGTTGCTTGATAATTGGATTATTGATTCTAATCAATACTTTGAGAACCCTATGATAAAACTTTGGTATTTGCAGAAAAAACTTTCTAAAGCCTTAACTCATTGGAATTGGCATGTTTTTGGGAATTTGAAAACTGATATCATTAATGCTGAAAATGATTTAGCTACTATAGAAAAGAGCATGGCAGAGGGGACTGTTTCTGAACATATTCTTATGGAAGCTCATGAGAAGTTACATAATGCCATTTTACAGGAGGAAATGTTTCTACAGCAAAAAGCTTCTGCTACTCATTTTTTATATGGTGATAGGAATTCTAAATTTTTTCATGTTGTAATCAAATATAGAAGGGCACTTAACTCCATTACGAAAATCAAATCGCTTCAAATGTTTGGTTAACTAAGCCTCATGATATAGCTAAGGATGCAGTGGATTATTTTATAAATCTTTTCTCCTTCCAGGCTACTAACTCTGAGCTATTTATGGATAATCTTATGCATAACACTCTTAATTTGGTGCATGATCTTAAGTTATCTCATTCTCCTGATGAAACTGAAATTTTTTGTGCTGTTAATTCACTGGATGGCAATAAAATAGCAGGTCCTGATGGTTACTCTTCAGATTTCTACAAAACATTCTGGCATATCATCAAGAATGATGTGATTGCTGATGTCCAAAGCTTCTTCCATGGCAAGGATCTTCCTAAATACTTTGTGTCTTCATCTATCTTTCTTATTCCTAAAAATAGAAATAAGAATAGTTGGCATGATTTCAGGCCCATTAGTATTACTTCTACTTTTTCCAAAATCCCGAGCAAAATTATTGTAGAGAGAATCAAACCCCTTATGCATAATCGATTTCGAAAACCAATCAGCCTTTATCACAAACAGGAATATATGTGAGAATGTTTTATTAGCTCAAGAATTATTAACAGATCTTGACAAGCCTTGCAGGGGGAATAATTTTATTTTCAAATTAGATCTTTCTAAAGCTTTTGATACAATCAGTTGGTCTTTCATTTTAAAGGTGCTTTCTTCTAAAGGATTTAGTATGGATTTTTGCAACTTATTCTCTAGGTGGCTACACAACAATTATTGTAGTGTGATGATTAATGGTGGCAGCCATGGCTTTTTTAGAGCTGGTAGAGGTATAAAATAAGGGGATCCATTGTTTCCTTATATTTTTATCTTGGCATTTGATTTTCTCTCCAAGCTTCTTAATCAAGCTCAGCAGAAATATCCTTACACCCAGTTTCAGCATAGGTCTAAACTGTTGGTCAGTCATCTTGCCTATACATATGATGTAATTCTTTTCTGTAATGGAAGTAAGAATTCTATTAAATGCATGATGAAGGTTTTGCATCATTTTGAGGAAGTCTCTGGTATGTCATCTAACAAAGACAAATGTCAATTTTTATCCAGCTCTCTTGCTTCTGCTCAGACTAGGAATTGGATTTCTTATTTTACTGGATTCAAGGAAACTAAAGAACCTCTTCTCTATTTGGGGTTTCATCTTGCTAAAGGAAGAATTAAACTCTCTCATTTTGATGTTGTGATAAAGAAAATTACCTCTCAAATTCAATGTTGGACAAACTCTTTTCTCTCTAATGGAGGTAGAGTTACCTTTCTTAAAAGTGTTTTGACAACATTTCCTTTATATATTCTTCAAATGATTAAAATGAAAAGAGTACACAAAAATTACTTTATGTTACTTTCAATAATTTTTTTTTGGAAGGGCAACACAAACAAATGCATTGGACTAATTGGGAGAAGCTTTATAAACCTATTGCAAGTGGTGGCTTAGGCTTTAAAAGTTTTTAGCATTTAAGTTTCTTCTTTTATTGCAAACAATGGATTAAATTCAGGGAGCAGAATTCTCTTTGGTCCAAATTTATGCATGGCAAGTATTGTCATAACATCCATCCCTCTCAAGTGGTAATGAAGAATGGTGATTCTAAAAACTGGAAGGAATTCTTAAGAGTAAGAGACTATGCTGAAAATCTGTTTGTTCGGGAGCTTGGAAATGGTCAAATTAATTTTTGGTTTGATAATTAGGTTTATCATGATTCTTTAAAGGATCAATTTGATAGTTCATCTCCTAATCCCAAAGTGGCTGATTGCTGGAATTTATTTTCTTGGGATGTCTCTAAACTTCAAAGTTTTGTTGATATTCAGACTCAGAAAAAGATTTCGTCTATACGTCTTCAACCTTCTAAGAAAGATAGACTGATTACTAAGAACCCTCCTAATCTAAGTCTATCTAAATTCATTTTGAATTCTAATCATACTTAGCCTCTTAATGATTGGGGGGAGTTAATATGGAATAAATTCATCACTCCTTCAATGTCTTTCTTCTGTTGGAGACTATTCAGAAAGCTCTTACCCATTGATAACATCCTAAAACTAAAAGGCTTACATGGTCCTTCTATGTGCCATTTTTGCCATTCAAATGACTTTTTGGTTAAATGTTAACCTATTAGGCCAATGGGTTGGTCATTTGGTCAAGGATTGATCATTTTGACCAAAGTTGACTTTTTGGTCAAAAGATGTCCTATTGGGTCAATGGGTTGGGCATTAAGTCAAAGATTAACCATCTTGACCAAAGTTGACTTTTTGGATAGAGATTGGTTTACTGGGTCAAAAATTGGTCATTATGTCAAAAATTGACAATTTTAATCAAATTGGCTTTTTGATCAAAGTTGACATATTGGGTCAATGGTTGGTCATTGGGATAAGGATTGACAATTTTGACCAAAGTTGTCTTTTGGTCAAAATTTGACCTATTTAGGTGAATGAGGAGGTCAATAGATCAAAAATTGACAATTTTGAGCAAAATTGACTTTTTGGTCAAAAGTTGACCTATTGGCTCAACAGGTTGGTCATTGGGTCGAGGATTAACTATTTTGGCCAAAGCTGACTTTTTTGTCAAAAGTTAATAAATTGGGTCAATGGGTTGGTCATTGGATGAAGGATTGACCATTTTCACCAAAGATGACATTTAGGCCATTGTGTCAGAAATTGACCATTTTGACCCAATTTGACTTCTTGGTAAAAAGTTGACCTTTTGGGTCAATGATTTGGTCATTAGGTCAAAAATTGCCAATTTTGACCAAAATTGACTTTTTTGTTCAAAAGTTGACCTATTGGGTCAATAATTGGCAATTATGTAAAAAATTTACTATTTTGACCAAAATTGACTTTTTGGACAAAAGTCGATCTATTGGGTTGGTTATTGGGTCAAGGATTTACCATTTTGACCAAAGTTATC
>CM040431.1:87973516-87976016 GCA_022702705.1 Papilionanthe hookeriana x Papilionanthe teres
ACCCAAGTACTTCATCCGCATAGAGCTACTTCGATCATTCTCCATTATTGATTCGGATCTCCTTCGACACTCATACGGGACACTCTCCCTTCGCATTTCTAAACATCCGGTGTGATCATCCCACCTTTACGGAAGAGGTCGAGCACTCTTGGAAAGTACCCGATTGTCATAATATCAATCCAATTATCGGACTTTGGAGATCGCATAAGAATGCGGCATTTCATTTCGGGTATTGGAATAAGCACACATTTGGCGAATGTGTTCCAACAAGTCGGGGATGCTTGAAATAAAAGTCCAACTATTGGAGGCTCAACGGATTTTGGGAGAGATTCGGGAGCGGGAATTGTTGATTGCTCATTCTCGACTTGCATGAAGCTTTAGATAGAGAAGAGAGTTTTACGCAACAAAAGTTGCTACCACGAGGTCTCTTTTGGGGATAGAAACACTAAGTATTTCCATGCTCATGATCAAACACGGGAGGAAGATAAATGCTATTCTCGGAATAAAGGATTCAGCTGGTAATTGGGTTACGGACCCCACTCTCATCTCTAATAGTGCTTATTCAGGCACTTTCAGCTACTATTTGCTTCACAACCTAACACCTCCGGTGTACATATGGAGAAGTTTTCTGCGAAAATTATAACTATGCCAATCAGCTTAATCGACTTTCATTCCGATGCCTTGGAAATTCGAATGCTTTAAAGAATATTGATGGTAACGGGACAGTTGGTCCTGATGGCTTCACTTCCAATTTTACCTCGAAGCTTGGGATATTGTGGGACAAGAAATCATAAAGGTCATTGATCTTACTTCTTAGGACTGATTTACCTAAATACTTTGCTTGCCACTAGTATTGTGCTTGATCCCCAAAGATAATCATAAAACCAGTTGGTCGATTTCGAACTATCAGCTTAACCTCCACTTTCTCTAAACTAATCAGCAAAATTATTGTTGGAAGATTACAACCACATCTCGATCAATTAATTAGCCCTAACTAATCTCGCTTTTGTACATGGTAGATCCATTGTTGACAATTGCTTACTTGCCTGAGAGTTATTACTTGATCTTGATAACGGGTGTAGGGGACGAAATTTAATCTTAAAAGCTTGGACCTTAAAAAAGCTTATGATACTTATCAGTATGGCAGTTTATTGATATGGTACTTAAAGCTCATGGTTTTAATCCTTCCTTACGTCATTTAATACAAAGATGGTTAGCTAATGCTTATTATAGTATTCTTCTAAATGGTAACAGTTGTGGTTTTTTCAAGCGGGAAGGGGATTAAAGCGAGGGGATCCACTTTCCCCTACTATATTCATTTTAGCTTTTAATTATTTCTCTAAAATTCTAAATGCCGCACATCTTCATTACCCTTATCTCAACTTCGAAAATGGAGCCTCTCAATGCATCGGCCATTTGGCCTATGCGATGATATTATCATCTTCACCAATGGGTGTAAACAAGCTTTAAGGAAAACATTGTTATTAACTAATCACTTAGCCATGGTTGCTTGGGTTGGAGCTTAATCACAAGAAATGTCAATTTTTAGGCTGGTAAAGGCTTTAAACATCAACAGTGGATGAAGGATGTAACTGGCTTCTCTGCTGCTGATCTCCCTCTGAAGTACCTAGGTATACAGTTAATGAAAGGAAGGAGAAAACAGTCACAGTATGATGGGGTGGTACAGAAAATTACCTCAACTTTAAACTGTTGGACCAATACTTTCTTGTCTAATGGGGGTAGGCTAACCTTGCTAAAAAGTATCCTTGCAACTTTTCCTCTTTATAATTTGCAAATGATAAGGATGAAGAGAAGCACCCGAGAAGATGATTGAAACAATTTTCAACAAATTCCTTTGGGAGGGCCAATACAAGCAACCCCATGTGAGTGTGTGGAATAAAGTTTGCAAACCTATCGAAGGTCGGTGAGTCAGGATTCAAATGCTTTCAACAAATGAGCCAACTCGTTTTATCGCAAACAATGGATTAAGTTCGGACAACAAGACACCATGTGGGCTACTTATTTAAAGAACAAGTACTTGCTGGAAGTCCCATCCAATGCTTTGTCTTGCCCGAAATGGGGATTCAAATACTTGGAAACATTTGCTTTGAAAATAAGAGATACTCTGTATCAGTTTTCTGCTGGGAAGTTGGAAAGGGAAAAATTAATTTCCAATATGATAACCTGGACTATGGGTAACCCTTTAACCTTCATTGCTGCTTTTGACACACAACTATCGGTTTCGATTTCGGATTGAAGATCAATGGAATACCAACTTACTTAGAGTGGTGATGGATGAGGAGAGTGTGCGAGCGGATACTTCATATACCAATTGATTCAACCAAATCGATAGGATTGTTTTGAAACAAACTACCAATCAATCATTAAACAAGATGATTTACGACTCCTTTAATTATTGGCCGGACACTAGTTGGGAAAGAAAATCGGGCAGTACGTGCTATCTCCATCAATGTCCTATTTTTGCTCGGCGACTTTTCGT